>PVHX01008637.1:0-81966 GCA_004024805.1 Geosciurus inauris
AGAGGGATGCTCAGCGTGAGGCTAGAGACTTGGCGGCTGGGGAAGCTGAGGCTGGGAGACAAGGTGGGCAGCAGGTCCAGGAGCCGCAGGTGACAGCCTGTCATTCCTGGGCTAGCCGGGGCCATCTGGGCCTGCCCTGCAAGGGAGGGAAATAAGCACAGGTGGGCAGAATGTTCTGGAAGGCTTGCGGAGGGCCCATATTTGTGACCTAAATGGAGCTGATTTAGTGACAACACAGAGGAATCGTGGGTGGAGAAAGTGAAGCCCAGTGCCCCTGCACACACTGCCACTCAGGCTCCCTGCTCTCTCCTACGGGCCCCCGCCAGCCTCCACTGAGTCTCTGCAATGAGGCTGCTTTATGGCCTAGTGTGTGGCTGCCTGGGCACGGGGCTAGGGGTGTCCCAGCGAGTGCAGAATCCTGCCCAGTGTGCTCAGTAGTAGGACAGCGGAGACCCTGCCCCGCCCTGAGTGCTTAGTGCGGAGGCCCCCCAGAGGCTGTGCCCCAGGAAATCCTCTTCTGGTTAGGTGACACCCAGGATTCCTGGCCTTGAAATGCTGGGCCTTTCTTCACAAGCCAGGTGGGCTTCCTGCCTGGCTGATGGGTGCCGAGCCTGGGCACAGAGTGGAGGGCTCCTGCCCACCCGCTTTAGGCCATGGGCCAGCTCACAGATGGGCAGAAGGTGGCCCTGGCCAGAAGGCAGCTGGACCAGTCCAGCCCTGAGGTCAGGGGACAAGACTGGATGCCAGAGAAGGACCTTGGGGGACAGGCAGAGGCCCCACCAGGCAGGCTAGGGGTCAGGGGAGCATGCTGATGGTGAACGGTGACAGGGACTGGACGAAGGAATGTGATCAGTACCCCATGTCAGGGAGGCCGCAGCTCTGAGGCTTAGGTCTGCTGGAGCTGAGGCTGCCTCACGTCCCCAGACTTGCTCAGGACCTGCTGGGTCCCAGGCTGGCCTGAGTTGTAGAGGGTCAGGGATCTAGGGACACCTGAGGCCAGGTGCTAGCCTTTCCATGAAAGCAACAAGTAGTGCCTGCACTTGTGTGTGAGTGGTGTGACTGGGAATGTGAGAGTGTGTGAGTGTGTGAGAGTGTGAGTGCGGGTGTGCTATGTGTGTACGTGTGTGTATGTGTGTGAGTGAATGAGTGTGTATGTGTGAGTGTATGCTATGAGTGTCTGCATGTTGTGTGTATGAGTGTGAGTGCATGTGTGACAGTGAGTGTGGAAAATGTGTCTGGATGTGTGTATATTTGAATGTGAGTAAATGACTGTGAGTTTGTCTTTGTATGATTGTGTGCATGTGTATATGTGTGTGTGAGTGGACAGTGTTTGTGAGTGTGCACACCGTGAGTGTATGACTGGTTTGGTGTAAGTGTGAGAAACTTGGAGCATGCAAATATGTGAGTGTGTAAGGGTTTGTATGTGAGTTTGTGTGTGAATGTGAGTGTTCTTGGAGTGTATGGGACTACTGAGTGTGTATGTGTGAGTGTGTGTTTTGAGAGCATGTCTGTGGAAATATGGAAGTGTGTATTTATGTACGTGTAATTGTGTTTGTAAAGTATGAGAGAATAAGAGTGCATGTGAGTTTGTGTGAGAATTAAAGTGGAAAAGTATGAGTGGGTTAGATGAGGTGTGAGTGTGCATTTGAGACTATGTCTGAGTATGTTTGTGAGTGTGTACATGCTCTGATAACAAATTGTGAGTGTGTTGGAAAATGTATGTGTTGGAGTACATTTGAGCGTGTGTGAGGTGTCTGTCTGTGTGGTTGTGTGTTAATATGCCTGAGAGAATGTGTGATGGAGTGTGTCTGTGAGTCTGTGAGGGAACATGTGAGTGTAAGTGCATGTTGTGAGAGTGCACAAGTGAGCATGTTTGTGTGTATATTCATGTGAAAGTGTGTGGATGTGCTAGTCCATGCATGTGTGAGAGAGTGTAAGAATTTGTGTGAGAGATGGTGTGAGTGTGCATGTGTGTGCAGATATGTATGTTTGAGTATATGTGTGTGCAAATGTGTATGTGAGAGTTTCTGTGCATGTACTTATGTGAGTATGTGTATTTCAGTGTGTGTTTGGATTTTATTTGTATGTGCTACTGTATATGTAAGTGTGTGAGACTGCATGTGTGAACATGTGTGCATGTGAGACTGACGGTATGGGTGGAAGCTTGTGCATATATGTGTGCATTCTGAGTGTTCTGTAAGATACTATGTGAGTGTGTAATACATATATGTTGTGAGTGTGCATGGGTGAGTATAAGAGTGGATGGGTGTGTTTGGACGTGCATAAGTTGTGTGTATGTGTTGTGAGTGTATGTATGTATGCAGGCTTATGAGTGTGTACTCATGTCCATACATATATGATTGTGTGTGACTGTGTTAGTGTGTGTAGACATGTGTGAGATAATTTGTGTGTGTGGGAAGGATGGTGTGTGTGTGATTTTGTTTAAGTGAGTGTATGTGAGTGTGTCAGTGTGTGGGCATGTGTGTGGGTGTGCATGTGTATGAGTGGTTGACTGTGTGACAGTGTGATTGTCTCTATGTGCATTCAATCTGTGAGTGTGAATGCCGAGTGATTGTGTGTATATGAGTGCATTTGTGATCGTGTATTTTAGTGTGTGTGTCTGAGTCTGAGTATATGTATGAATGTATGTTGTGAATGTGTGCATGTTTACTTTTGTGTTAATATATGTGAGAATGTGGCTGAGAACGTGTATAGTATGTGGGGGTGTAAATGTGTGAGTGTCTGGGGGTGTGAGACTGTTTTTGAGTGTGTTAATGTGAGCACATGTGAGTGTGAGAATGTGTACTTATGTGGATGCATTTGTAGTTTTGTGTGAGTGTTTAAGAATGTGTGAGAGTGTGTAAATCTGTTATTAGAGCACACTGAATGTAGGTGTGACTGTGAAAGTGTGTGTGGTTGTTTGTGTGTAAGAATGCATGGGTGTGCATGTATTAATGTAAGAACATGTATGATTGTGCCAGTGTGTCTGAATGCATGTTTGACTTAAAGTGTGTGTGAAAGTGAAAATATGAGTGTGCATGCAGGTGTGAGCATGAGTGTATGTGAGGGTGTCTGTACATATGTAAGTGCATGTGTGAGAATGTGCAGGTATATGAGTGCTTGTAACTGTGTGCTTGGGTGTGAGTGTGTATGTGATGTGTGATGGCATGCATGTGTGAGTGTATGTGTGGCTGTTCATATGGGTGTAAATTGTGTCTATGTTCTGTGAGCATGTGTGCTGTTGATGAGTGTGATGATCATGTGTCCATGTGTTTGAATGTGGGTGTGTGATTGGATTGAGTGTATACATGTGTTTTAGGGTTATTGTGAGAGATGGTGTGTGTGCATATAAGTGTATTTGAGTGTGTGAGTGTGTATATTTGTTTATATGAGTGTATCTGTGAATGTGTGAGAATGTCTGAGTGTGAGTGCATGTGATTGTCATAATGTGTCATAGTATATGTGTGTCTGTGTGTTTGTGAGTGTATGCTTTGAGTGTATTTTTGTCTGTGTAATGGTGTTTGAGAGAGTGTGTTTACGTGTGTGTAAGCATAATAATGTGTGGGGATTAATGTGTGTGTGACTGTGGGCATGTGTGTGAGCGTGTGTGAGTGTGTAAGTGGACATGTCCTAAGAGTGTGTGTGAGCATGTGGTTTTGAGTGCATGTATGATTGTGAGTGAGTGTGAGAGTGGTGTATTTGTGTTTCTGTCTGAACTTGTCTGTGAGAATGTGATTGTGTGTATGTTGTGAGTGCATGAGCGTGTGTGCATGTTTGTGAGTTTGTGTTCTTATATGAGCTTCTTTTTGAGCATTTACATATGTGAACATGTTTGAGTGAGCATGTGTGTGAATGTGTGTCTGAGTATGTACGTGTGACAGTGTGAATGTATGGTATTTGAGAATGTGAGTATATGTGTGTGAGTGTGAGTCTCTGTGTGTGAACGTGAGTACATGAGTGTGTGAGACTAGGCACAGAATGTGTGTGTGAGTCAGAGTGTGTGTGTGTGGTTAGAATGTGAGCGTGTGAAGTTGTGTGTGTGCGTTAGTGTTTCAGTATGTGTGAGCAGGTGCGGAAGTGTGTGGGGGCAGGCCCAGGACTCACCTGCGTGACTGGGGAAGGAAGGCGGGGCCTCCTGCTGAGGCGCCTGTGGTATAAAGGCAAGGGACAGAACTGCACCGAGTAGCTTAAGCACAGGGAGTTGATGGAGTCCTGTGGTTGAAGGTCCTGCCTGGCAGGAGGGCTCTGCCAATGTCATCAAACTACTCCTAGCTCTGGTTGCCACCACTGGGGGCTTCATACCCGGTCAGCTCCAGTGTGGACACTGGGCAGTCCCAAAGTCCAGTCCCCGTGGCTCTGATTGGGCCTCCCCTGAGCTAGTCAGATGCAAGATTCTGATTGGCCAGGCCTGGGAGCCACTCCTGGGTCTGGGGAGCAGTGATGTCTGCAGGACCTCTGAGGACTGTCCCGACTGAGCTGTGGTTCCTCAAGGAAAAGGAAGAGGGGTGTTGGTGAGGTGGGGCTCAGACACGGGGCCATGGGTGCTGCCAGTGTAGGACGCTTCACTGTGTCTCTGCATCCATCCCTCAGCTGCCGGGGCAGCCGCTGCCACTGGCTCACAGCTGGACTCTTCTGGAGTCTTGACCTCAGCTGAAGTAGCTGCCTGTGACCAGCTGCAAACACTGGGACGGCATAAACCCATGACTGATGGCATCAGGTACAAGTGACCCATCTCATCTCCCAAGATGGAGCAACCAGGAGGTGCCCCAGTTGCCCCAGAACTCCCGTGGCTCAGGCTGGGGTGAGACTGGAACTGAGCCCAACCCTCACGTGCCGCATGCCGCCCCATCACCTGAGGGAGCTCCTCAGTGACCCCACATGTCTCCCCATGAATTCCCCCCTGGGCTCTGCTTTAGGGAGCCCGTCCTGTACCAAATACCTGGAATCCCTGCCTGGAGCATCCCTCCACTCACACCCACTGTTTTGTGGCTCACGTTCTCCCTGTGGACCACCCAGAACCATGTCCCCAGGCTCAGAGGAGGGCAGGGCTGGCTTCTTGGGGTCTTTCAGCCCCCAAACTCCTGCACTAACTCATCCCAATTCTTCCCACGTCTGCTCCAGGTCCTCATGAAATCCAGCCTGTCCTTATACTGCCCACGTCTCCCTGCTCCAGGTTTGATTAACAGAAGCTACAAACAAACCGCAGAAATGAGGAGAAGCAGCGTCTCCCCCGGGCAGCCACAGTCTATTGGCAGACGGCAAATTGCTTTGCAACCAGTATTTTTATCTTTATGATTATTTTTTATTTTTGTATAGGTGAACAAGACTAAGCTAATTAGTATATTTTTCTTTCCTTCCTCAGCTCTTGGACTACAATGGGGTCTCGGGGCCCCACCATGGATCGGTTACTCGGTTTCCACGAGGGATTTGTCTTTACAACTGCAGTTCATTAAATGGATTTACAAGGGAGGGGAGGCTGGGATCCCACTAAGAGAATCCTTTTCCATTTCTCCTCTTTTAATTACACGGTTATCTCCTGGACCAAAGCTCTGTGACAATGGAGAACAAGAGTCTCAACTGTCCCCTCTGTTCCAAGTGTAAATTCAATCAAGATGGAGCAGACAGGTGTGCAGATGGGGCTCCTGGGCTGCGATGCTGTGCTGTTTCCTGTCCAGAGTTGTGTGTGGCTGGCAGGCTTGGCCATCGCAGCTTGGCTGGCTGCAGGAGAGTGGCATGGGAGGCGCCACTCTGCTCGCTGGGAGATAAAATGTGTGGATTTTCAACAGGACAGGCTTGGTTCTGTTGAGCACCTTGAACATGCTGGGGCTTTACCTAATTTTCTACTTTGACCCTCAGATGCCCATTTTACAGACTGGTTTTATAGACAGAGGAACAAAGGTGGACAGATGTGCACAGGGACTGGGCCAGGTCCAGGGAGTGGGAGAGGTGTTCAGCTCTTTACAGATGTTAGCAGAGGCTCAGAAATGCCCAGGCCTTGCCTCAGACACTGGGATTGAGGCTGAAATCAGAAGCCAGGCCTAGGCCCTCCGCCATTTCTGCTATTTCCGCTCCCTCTTTGCTGCCTCTGGGAAACCTCCCTGGCCCTTACTTTCCACATCTGAGAAATGGGCCTGCAGACCAGAGAAGAGAGGCTCACAGGCCCCCACAGGCTTTGGTGTGCTGCATTCTGAAGAAGGGGTGTGGCCGGGATGATAGGTGTGAGGGTCCTCTGGCCCGCAGAGGGGTACGGGGGTGACCAGCACGGGCTGGCTCCAGCCCCATCATTGGAGGTTCTTGAACAGGCAGAACCAAATCCCCTACCAATGACTTGGGAGGGGACACTGACTTCCTTCTTCAGCTGGGCCGTCCTCTCCATCTGTCACTCTGGGATGCCTGTGAATGTCCCTGGGTCCTCAACAGCTCACTCCTATTGAGGCTGGGTGGTGGGGGGGACTGAGCCGGAGCACCCCAAGGAGCATCCTCTCTTCCCTGTTTCTACTTGCAAATGGCCTAGATTTTGTCCCCATGTGGTAGTGTCCACCAAGCCAGATGTACTGAGGAGCACTCCCTCCCCAGGGGGATGGCCGCTCACAGCAGGAGAGCCCACAGGCCAGCCCGGCAGCTGACCTGCCGTGACTCCAGTGCTGAGAGAAGAGGCTTTCTCGGAGGCCACAGAACACAGTAGGCATCGCAGATGGCTGTGCTCTGGCCTCGTGGTCCCTGCAGAGGGATGAGTCTGCTTGGTGACCACATGCACGGAGGGTCCGGCTGCAGCTGAGGACCCCAGGCCACGGGCTCAGCACCTTGGGTAGCAAGCAGCAAGGACAATGGACCTTGGCCCCAGGGTAGCACACAGTCACCCCCCAGTCACACTGCAGCATCGTGACCTGCTTAGTGGCCTGGGTGACCAGCTGAAGACACTGCCCAGCACTGGTCAGCCCCCACACTCGGGCATGTTTGGCAGGGACATTTCGGGTGCTCCCACCTACACAAAGGTAGCCAGGACCCAGGGTGCAGTGGTGGGGGAAAGCCCTAACAGAGGTCACTGAGGGTCCCCCAGTAGTCCCTCAAGCCCCATGGAGAACCACAGACTTTGCCACCCCAGCCTGGTGTGAGGTGGCTCTGTCTCTGGTGTGCTGGGTGGCAGTGGGCATGTGTCAGCACCTCCAGGGCTTGGCTGCTCGGCTAGGAGATGAGGAGGGGAGTCCCATTCCTGAGGCGGACCCTATGGAGGGAGCCGGGGCAGAGCGAAGCAGGGGCCCGTGTGTCAGGGATGGGACTGAGCCTTCATGGCTGGGCCCCTTCCAGACTGCGGCATCATCTGGTCTGAGCCCAGGGGCTGCACCTCGTCATGGGTTCCCACCAGGACTTGTGGAGGACGGGTAGCTGTCCCCAGTGTCTGCAGGGGCTTGTTTCCAGGACCCTCAATGGATACCAAAATCCAAGGAATGTGAAGAGCCCCAGATCAAATGCGTATTCCCAGTGGGCCCCACCTCTGCCAGGCCCGGGCTGAGACCAGCTGGAGGAGCCCCTGGCAGAGGCCCTCTCCCCTTCTGTGGCCTCCTGACCCTCCCTCTGCAGGTGGGGCTGGCACCTTTGGGCTTCCCCAGGGGGCTGGTGAGCTGCTGCCCCAGCCAGTGCCTGGTGCAGAGTAGGTACCTCATCCCTGCACTAGCAGAGGCTTGTCACTCTCTAAAGTGGCCCTTGGGAGGGTGTGACCGTGGGTAAGTGGTTTCTCAGGGTGAGCTCAGCTCTGCCCCCAGATGGTCGCCACTCTGCTCCACTTCTCTTCCACCAGTGCCCAGTGCCATGTCCCCAAGGCAGATGTTCAGCAAATTACTTGTTGGACAGATGAGCTAGCAAAGGGGCTCACCGTGTGCCTGCATCTCTGGCCCACCTCAGCTGCGACACAGCAACCACATGGAGCCCCACAGCAGGGAGCACAGAGGTGCCCGCTTCCTCCTGGGCTGGCATGGCACCCGCTGCAGAAGGGTCCCGGGAGGCTGGCAGAGCAGAGGGGCTGGTGCGAGGGCTGGACCTCTGCCCCATGTGACCCACAAGCTTCTTCCTCAGGTGGAAAAACAGTGTCCCAGGAGCCGCCTCCTCGTCACCTCTGTCTGCTGTTACTATAGCAGCCACTGCAGCTCCTGGGGAGGGAAGGTGGAAAATGGGTCAGATCAGTGCCGAGCGGTATGGTGCTGCTCTGTCCCCTGATGGGATCTGGCTCCACAAGGCATCAGCTCCACATCAGAGGCCCCTGTCTAGACCCTGGATCAAAGGCCAGCCGCCTCTGAACCTGTATGCTGGGCCTGGGAGGTCTGCCTGTGGCTCAGGCTCAGCAGGTCCCTCCTTGATCCTCCTGCTGGAGGTCACGCTGTCGCCGGCACCAGCTCCTGTCAGGTGTCCTGAAGGTGTCCCTCAATGCCTGTATCCAGCAATTAGCTCATGTGCCCAGAAAGGGCCCCGGGCTCCCTGCTGGCTACCTGAGACCCCACCTTTGAGGAGGGGTGGCCTCCATTTTGGAGGGCGGGTCAGAGAGCAGTGGAGCTTGGAGGAAGCTCCTCTCCAAGGCTGGATGGACAGAAATCCTACCTCTGCCTCAGACTTGTGGTCTTGGGCTCATGTTCAACCTCTCTGAGCCTCAGTTTCCTCATCTGTAAATAAGACATTATAATGAAACAAGAGTCCCCGCCCTTCATGCCGTCCACACCCAGCCAGCCTTTCCCTGCAGCCGCAGGAGTGGGCTGCCTCTCCACCAGGGGCGGGAGGCCCCCATGTTCCCCTCCCTCTACCCTCTGCCGCACCTGCATTTATTCCACCAGTTCTTTGCAAGGAAGGCAAAGTCCCCCCTGTCTTGGTGGGAGACTCACCAAATAGGCAGAGCTTGGAGCAGCTGCTGTCTGCATCCTGGAGGTGGGGCGAGCATAGTGACCTTCGGGGCCCTGAGCTCCAGACTGGGAGAGGCTGGAGTCCTCTGAGCGAGAGCCTGGGGCTGTGCATGCTCTTACCCTTGCGGGGCGAGCCCCCCACAGCTCACGGGAGTTCAGGCCAGGCCAGGCAGTATTTCAGGAGGTATTCGGCTCCTCAGGCGCAGAGCAGAGTGGCTTGCCCCCCCTCCATGGCCAGGTCTGCCAGAGCTAGACTCCAGTTTGCTCTGCTGCCTGGGCCTCCTCCCTGCTCAGGGGGACTGAGTTCAGATCCGGCTCCTCCATGATCCAGCCCCCCCTGCCTTTTCATCATGCACCCTCTTTGGGAACCAAATTTCTTTCCAGAGAAGCCTGAACAGGGCCTGGCAGGACAGTGCTGCTCAGAGCCCAAGGAAAGCAGAGTGCAGCAGACCAGACGGTGGCTGTGGGAGGGCCCACGTGGAACAGGCGGCCATCAGAGGAGGTGACAGACCGAGTGGCAGCGAGCCCTGCTTCCCGTCCCCAAGCTGCTCATACCAGGCAGATTCACCAGAAATCTTGGCCTCCTCCTCATCAACACAGAGGAAACCCATGGGGCCCACAGCAGAGCGGTCAGCAGAGGGCCAGCCGCCCAGGCCTTGGGCTCGTGACACCTGAGGATTCAGGGCCGTTGACCCACTTGGTCTGTGGAGGTCACGGGCAGGAGACACTGGGGTGAGCCAGGCCAGGAGGGGGCTGGAGTTGGGGTCTCGCAGGGACCCCAAGGGGGAGCTTGAGACCCTCAACCCCACCTCCTTCCACACTTGATCTCAGCCCAGGGCTGAGGAGGTCCAGCCTCCTCCTCCTGCGGATGCCGAGGTGCAGGGAGGTCTGGAACCAGCCTCCTCTCACTGCGGAGTCCCTTGGGAAAACGGCAACCCGGCTCCCACCTGTGTGGCCCTTAGAAATGCGGGGTGGCTGGGTGGAGTGGAAATTGGCACCAGGGTCAGAATCTCAGCCCGGGAAGGGATCCCAGTCCAACTCCACCCTGTCACGAAACCCCCTCCTCACAGTCCCTTGAGGAAACACTTCCAGGACCCAAAGGTCACCCCCTGGTTGGGAGTCTGCCCCACTGTTGGACAGATCTGCTGACGCTGAACCCCAATATACCCAGTGTGGCCACCATTCCCATCTGCCTTCACCCCTATTAGTCGCCATGGGAAAGCCAGTGGACCCGACGCCTTTGCAGAAGCTGAGCTCTGGGGGAACTCGGGGACCAGCCTGACCTGGAATCAGGGTTCTGTCTTCCTCCAGGGCAGAGCCTGGCCCCAGGCCAGGGAGACACAGGCAGGTGACAGTCCAACTCCACCCGACTCAGCTCACCAAGGCAGGAGCAGAAGGCAGGCAGGACCCTAGGGAGCCAGAGAGGGGCTCCCTTGAGGAGGGCCAGTGAGGGAGAGAGGAGGATGGAGCACAGAGAGGGGTGGAGAGTAGGAGCTGCAGGGGACGGGGGGGTGGTGGTGGGGTGGGGCGGGGGACGCTGAGGCAGGAGCAGCGTCCCCTGGCAGAGAGCATGCCCAGGGCCAGGTGCTCATGGACCAGGCTGCTCTGTGGGCCCAGCATCAGTTCTCCCAGCCCTACCACTGACCCCTTGGTGGCTTTGGGCAGGTGACTCAGTGTCTCTGAGCCTCAATTTCCCCACCTGCAAGATAGGTTAGTGAAGCCCCCTCTGTGGTCAGTGCTGGCCTGCGTGGGGACTCACCACGAGAGGGTGCTTGCCTGCAGGAAGGCTCTTGGCAGGACGAAGTACAGTGTCCCTCCCTCCAGCCTTGGGCCTTGGGGTGGGCAGGATTTCTCCAGGTGGAGGTGTGGGGAGGGCATTCCAGGTGAAGGGAACAGCTGTGCAGATCCTGGGGCCCCAGCACGTGGGGGCGCTTGGGGAGCTGCAGGTGGTGTCCTGGGGGTCCAGGACGTAGGTGAGGCTGCAGCCTGGAAGGGGCAGTGGCCTTGGTGGGAGGGCAGTGGGAGCCATGGCAGGCAGAGTGGCCTTCTGCAGAGACCTCACCCTCAAGCTAGGGACAGTGCAGCCACCCAGCCTCCTGGGACCCACCAGCCAGCAGGGCAGAGAAGTGAGACAGACTGAAGCACCTTAGAGAGAATCATCGGAGAGACAGGATCTGCTTGCCGCCAGCCAAATCCCAGCCCCGACCACATGCAAGGATTTGATCTGAGCCCAGCACGGGGACATTAGAGCAGTTTAGAAGGATCTGACAGGGTTTTATTCTGAGACTGAGTTTTGTTAAGTTCACTTCAGATGTCAACTGTAGAATAAAGGAGCAAGTCTCCCGATGAGCCTAGACCACTGCACCAGCCCAGGGCAGATTTGGGGAAGCAGCCAGAGGCATGTCGTGGGGCCACCAGAGTCTGGGCTGGTATCTCAGTCCTGCCGCCAAGAGCTGTGTGACGTGGTGTAAGTTACCTAACTTCTCTGTGCCTCCCTTTCTCCCCCAGGGAATCAAGGCTGATGATGGCAGATGCTCTGCAGGGCAGCAGATTGAAGCAGGTGTCCAGGGCGGGACTGCTGCTTCTCAGGTGCCGGGTGGCCCCCTCCTTCCCCACTCACTCCGCTGTCACTCAGGATTCTCCTCATCCCTCAGGCAGGACTCACTCTCCATCTTCCAGGGGCTCCTCCTTCCTCAGTGCAGTCATCCTCTCTGTGTCCAGGCTGGCTCCCCACCACTGTCCAGTCCTTCCCCAGAGCAGGGACTGCTGGTGCATGACCCTGGCCTCTGTTGTGAGCAGCCCTGGTCCATCCCCAGTCCACAGAGCTGGACAGTTTACAGGACTGGGTGTGACCTTGTTTGGGTCTCAAGGCCCCCAGAGCCCAGCCTCCTTGCTCTGGTCATTCTGGGCCTGGGCATTAATGGGTGGACCTGAGGGTCAGGGGAGCCGCCCACTGCAGGGTAGCCTGTTGCCTCTCACCCTCGTCTGCCCCCAGAAGTCCTTCCCCTGCCGGGCTCTGGGCCCGGAGAACCTTTTTTCTTTGATGAGTTTCCGCGAGAACAGGGGCCTGTCACGTGCCGGCTCCTCAAGACCTTGGCTTCTGCTGGAGAGGGTGAAGGTGGAGAGGCACAGAGGGCCTGCGCTTTGCCTGTGGCTTGTCCCCTGAAGGCTCATGGGTGGGAAGGTCAATCCCAGGTGCAGGGTGTTGGGAAGGGGTGGGGCCTTGGGGAGATGAGTCCAGTGGGAGGAGCTAGGTTGCTGGGGCCGCTGCCCAGGGAGGCATGGGGAGGTTCTCAGGGACTCCAGTTAGCTCTCTCCAGAGTGTGTGGTCATCAAAGAGCAAGGCAGGCCTGGCTGCTGTGCTCCTCACACAGCCTCTGCCAGGATGCCATCTGCATGAGGCCCTCGCCAGAGGCCTAGCAAATGTAGCCTCTGCTTGGATTTTCAGCCACTAAAACTGTGACTAAATAAACTCTTTTTTCTTTACAAATTGCTCAGCCTCAGGTGTTTTGTGATCCCAGTGGAAAACTGATATGAGAAGGTACAGATGAACATGGTTCATGTCCCTCGAGTCCCTCTTTCAGACCAGGAGAGAAGGGGCATGGTACAGTGCTGGTCCCAGCCAGGCAGGCTCTGCCATCCTCCGAGGTGCCAAGATGGATCGTTCTGGAACCTGTCCTCTGTGCTTTGTGCTCTGGTCGCTGAGTGAGGGGTCCTTGCCTGCTTTTGGTCTGTGTTCACGGTTCTAGAGCCTTGGCATGCCGATCCGCGCAGGTGAGCAGAGGCAGGATCCAACCCAAAGCCTGCAGAGCTTCTACCTGGATGGGGCTGGTTTCTCTGCTCACCCTTCCCACTGTGATCCTGAATTTCCAGGGAGCTGGGAGTCGATGAGGAGAGAAGGACCCTTAGAGCCGGAGAGATCCTGGTTCAAATCCTCGCCCCGCCTCTTTCTGCTGCATATAGTCTTGGGCCAGCCCTGAGGGCTCTCAGGGCCGGACTCCCCATCTCTACAATGGGAATGATGATTCTCATGACTGTACGGGCCTGGGTGGCCAGGGAAGCAGGCACGCGGTGACCATGGTGTGAACATCTGCACTGCAGGAAGCGGCTCCCTAATGGAGCCCTGGCCTCTCGTCCTTCCAACATGGCATGTTCAGTGTGTGACCCTTGCTGAGCCCAGTCCTCCCTCTGGGGAGAACTTATTTAATTGAAGTTGGAACAGCCTGGAAGGTCTAGTCTACATAACGGGTGTACAGTGCGCCTGCGCAAAGACCACACCAGCCGTGCTAAGAGGACAGGGCTGAGGGGCTCCAGGCCCAGCAGGGGCCTCTGCAGGGTGGGGCTGGCGTGGGGGAGGTGGCTGGTTACAGGAGGCCTCAGAAGCGTCTCTGAGTGGCGGCTCTGAATTGGATGCAACTTAGCTGGGCTCTGTGGGTGGGGATGAGGCTGAGCTCCAGGGAGCACCTGCCGCACCTGTCAACTCCCACCCCCACACAGACACTGTGCTTCCCCTTTTCTGGAGGGGAGTCTGAGTCCTGAGGGACAGACTGACTCGTCCTGGCTCACTCAGCTTGTTAAGCGGCAGGAGGGAGATTTGAACCTGGGCCTGGCTGACCTGAGTCCCTGACCCTCCCTGGCTCCGGGCAGGAGGGACATGGTGCATGGAGGGGTGGCAGGGCATTGTACATCTGGGGGCTGGGCCTGCAGACAGACATGGCGGGTGGGCGACTGACGCTGACTGGGCTGGCTGTGAAGGCATGGTGCACTCGCTGACCACCCATGTGGCCTGTGACCACCATCTTTCCTTGGCCTGCAGACTCTGCTTCAGGTACTTGCAATGCAGTGGAGTCAGAAACCCCACCTGTGGGTCTAGGGTCGTGGTTAAGAAGCCAGGCCAGGGACTCTGCACTCCTCATTTTGGCAACGAAAATGATCTGCTTAAAGCCGCCCACACGAGGATCTCCATTTTTATGGGTCAGGAATCCAGACCTGGTTTAAAGGGTCTCCCAGCTCAAGGTCACACGCAAGGTCACGGGCAGTGTCAGCCAGGGCTGTGGTCTCCCTGGAAGGCTCAGCTGGGGAAGGATTTGGTTCCTGGCTCTGACTATGGCTAGGATTTGATTTTTCCTGGACTGTTGGACTGAGGCCTTTGGGGCCTCATTTCCTCACTGGCTGCTGGCCAGAGGCTGCCCTCTGTTCTCTGTCATTTGGGCCTCTCCAATGTGACAGTTTGCTTCATGAAAGCACCAAAGGCAGGAAGATAATAGAGAGAATTCCAGCAAGACAGATGTCACAGGCTTTTGTAACCTAATTTCAGAAGTGACACCCCATTGCTTTTGGCATATATTCTTTTCATGAGAAGTGAGTCACTAGGTCTAGGGGAGGGGATCACACAGGGACACGAACACAGGAGGCAATCGAGGGCTGCCATGCAGATAATTACAAAAAGTAGGGAGGAAGGTGTTCCTCTGCTATGTGGCCTCAGGCAAGTTGCACCACCTCTCTGAGCCTTAGTCACCTCATGTGCACTGTAGGGGATAGTGATCTCTGTCTCCCAGGGCAATGGTGGGGGTGTGGGGAGTAAGTGAGAGGACCCATGTAATGGGCAGGGACAGAGCCTGGCAGCTGTTATAGCTGCACAGGGACAGAGTTGAGGGAGAGAGGGGACATGAGGGAGGGTATAGGGCAGTCCCATGGATCCCACCTGCTGCTTTCCATGGGCTCTGTCTCTCCTGGCCAGGTGCAGCCTACTGTCACCTCCCACCCCACTATTGCAACATTCTGTACCCAGGCCCTGCCCCAGGCTCCCTTTGATCCCTCTGACGGAGTCGTCACCTTGCACACACCATGGCATTGTGACCTCCACTGCAAACATCAAACCCACAGGTAAGAAAGCCCAAGTCCCACGGCCTCTCCTGCTCTCAAGTTAGAACCCAAGTGAGCCTAACCTGCTCCTCCATCCTCTCCTGCTGCTCCCCCGAGTGCCCTCCTCATCCCTATCTCTTCCAGGCAGGACCAGGAGATCAGAGGAACACAAGCCAGGAAGGACCTTCACACTCTACAGAATGTTCCAGATGCCCGCTTGGTATCTCTGAGGCCCAGGACCTCCTGTTCTCCTGGCAGAGAGGAGCCTGAATCCTGCCTCAAGTTTCACCTCCTCATCTTGGCTGCAGGCAGCCCACCTGTCCCCTGACTTTCTGCTCTGCCTGGCAGGGGCTCTGTTAATCCCAGGGCCACCAGAGTTCTCTCAAGTTCAATGCTCCTTAACATTCAAGAATTCACAGCCTGGACTGATTCCTGTTTTCCAGGGAGCAGAGAAACACTAATTCCCTCTGGTCTCTTCCCTGTCTCCCCTGTCTCCACCTCTGAGCTCTGTGATGAAGGAATTAGGTCCCCATCAGGGAAGGCGCCACTGTTCTGAGCTGGCTTCCCTGTGAGCAGGAAGGGAAAATGGGGAGAAAACAGAATCGTGTGGGCGAAACAGGGGGGAAAACAGAGAGGAAGCTGCTGTGCTGAGGAGGGAGCACAGGCTTTTGAGAACACACAGAGCTGGGCCTCAGGCAATGCCCAGGAAGGGACCGTCAGTGACCGTGAGTGAGACCAATAAAACCTGCGGAATTGGATATTAGTTTTTCCACCTTTGATGTCTGGACACAGAAATCTCCATGCTGCTCAGCTGGGGTGGAAAGTTGATTTGCTCAAAGAAAATAAAATGTGCCGCTGAGTTCTGCATGCCCTGGGTACAGATCGGGGTAGACAAGCGCGCGGCAGTCTCCCTGCAAACAGCCTCCAGGCCTGCTGCTGTTTTCCAGGGCAGTCAGAATCAATCTGAACTTTGACTAACAAAATGGGCCAGGTTTTCTGTTTGGCAGCCTGATGGGGGGTGGGGGTGAGGGTGTTGGGGGCAGGGACGTCCCAGGCTGGGTGACCAAGGCCTCTGATTGTTTCCAGGGCTCACCCTCCTGTGGATGGAAATGCGGCATTGGACAGATGAACATGGATCTCACCAGCCCTGAGTCCCTCTGCACCCAAGAGAACTGTACTCTTCGCAAGCTCTTCCCCTCATGGAAGAGGCGCCTGGTGTCTGGCGTAGGCTCAGAATCTGCTGCCGCCACCTCCACTTGGGAAGAGTGTTGGGGACATGCTCTCAGCTGCCTCCAGGGAAGGGAATGACTATACCTCAGACACATTGGTGGCTCAGCCCCGGTCAGCAGATCCAGCTGTTGTCATATAGAGATCATAATGTGGCTCTAGAAGTCGGAAGCAAGGGAGAAAAGATGATTTCCTGCAGGAATGGGGAACAGGCAGAGAGGCCTCTTATCTGGGTTTTGAAGGATGAATGGGAGTTTTCCAAGTCAATTAAATACAGAGGGGCATTTTGAGAAGAGCAGAAGGAGCAGCATGTACTCAATGGTGGGGACGGGGAAGAGTTCAAGTGTCCAGGAAGCCATTGTCAGGGTTGTTTGCGGATCGGGGGTGAGGCTGGGCTAGGTGGAGAGAGGCCTTGACTGTTAAACTTGGGGATCTCTGATCCTGCCCCACGCCTACACAGGATTCTGTGTGCCCTTCCTTGCTCCTGCTCTCAAGGCCCGGGCTGGGCCCTGTGCCTGGCTCCGTCAGCCCATGGCAGTGTTTTCTAGACCTCCTCTGCCTGCTGCTCTGGGCCTGCGGGCGATCCCTGCTCTGCCCCAGCCCACCCCCCAACCTTGGACTGTGGAGCCTGGATCTCACAGTCACCCAGACCGGGGTCCCACCTCCCCAGTGCCTCACCTCTCTGGGACAGTTCCCTCATCTATAACTTGGGGATCATATCAGCCCATGAGTTGGTGCAGGGCATGCGGGCTGGGCTGGGCGGGGGAGGGCTGCAGGAGCAGGCAAGGTGTACCTACCTGCAGGGGTGTCCCTAGGAGCCAGGCCAGAGCCAGGTTATAGAGAGGGCGAGCTCAAGGTTCAGGAGGGCAGGGGGTGGGGGGTCCTGGGACCATGGAAATCCTGTCTCCCCACAATACTACTCTTGAGACACGGTGGGCGTGGCCTTAGCATAGGGGAGGGATGTTGCCAGGTCCCATCCCAGGACAGGCTGAGTGAGGGTGGACAGTGATCTGCCCTGGAAAGGGACTGGTCAGGCATGGAGTCATAGGGCCAGAGGGGGCGCCACTGAGCTGTACCCTGTGACGCCACCAGGAGCTGGAGGGGGATGAGTTGGGAAGGGTGTCACCGAGCCAGGACAGGAGGGGACAGCTAATGGCCACCAGGAGCTGGCCCCTGCCTGATGCTGGGCCCCTTTCATTTGGTTTCTGTTCTCGTGGGCAGAGGGACTTTCTCAGAAGGATCGTTCTCTTCTGCAGCCTCCTCTGTGCCTTGGACTTCCTGGTTGCAGCCTGTAAGGGTCTAATTCGTTCGTTGGGTTTCTTGGATTATTGTCCCTGTGACCACTGGAATGTCAGTCCCAGGGGGGCGGGGCCCATCTGTCTTCATGGTTGTGGTCCCAGGGCTGAGCACTGCTGGGGACACGGAGGTGCCCGGTGGGTGCGTGTATGGAAGAAGGGCGGGAGGCAGACAGACAAACAGAACAGAAACCACAGAACAGAATGAAGGACCACTCTCAGTTTTAACATTTTGCTTCTGCAGCTGTTATAAATATAAGCATGATTAATGGCTCTGTGTATTGATTGCGCACAGCAGGGCCAGGCCCTGCGCTGCAGGTTGCCACCTGTGGTCCTATCTGATCCTCATGGTGACTCCCAGGCGAGGTGATAGTGGTCACCCTTTTATAGGAACTAAAGGGACCAAGGACCATAAAAGGAGAGTAACCTGCCTCGGGACTCAGCAAGTCAGCCCAAGCAGTGGGACTCCAGGTCCATGTGCAGAGCCACACCCTGTGTGCCAGCCCTGTGCCGGGTGCTGCTTCCAGGAGCCCAGGGTGGACGGGAGGGTGGAGGCATGAAGAGCAAAGACCCAAAGCATGTAATTGAAAAGGTCCCTGTGCTTCTGTGGCTGTGAGTGGGGCGCGGAGAGGGGCAGGGCTGCACATGGCACCAGGGTTGAACATTCTGTTCAGGAGGCACTTTAAATCTGCACCCAATACATCCAGGTGTGTGTGTAAAGGATTTCACCTGGGGTCTGTTCCTTACTCCCCTGAGACTTTGGGTACAGGTGTCAAGTTGAGCATCTTCTGCCGTGGGTGCTACCATGCCTCACTGTGCAGAGGGTTCAAGTCCTGACCCTGCCTTTCCACAGAGGACTGGCCCCTTTTTTTGGAGGGGGGAGGGTGCTGGAGATTGAACTCAGGGGCACTCGACCACTGAGCCACATCCCCAGCCCTATTTTGTGTTTTATGTAGAGACAGGGTCTCACTGAGTTGCTTAGCGCCTCGCCCTTGCTGAGGCTGGCTTTGAACTCGCGATTCTCCTGTCTCAGCCTCTCTAAGTGCTGGGATTACAGGCTTGAGCCACCGCGCCCGGCTAGGACTCGCCTTTTTGAGCCTCAGTTTTCCTATCTGTAAAGTCAGGGTGATACTAGTCCTACTGCATTGGTGGCATGAGGTTGCAGGTGACAGGATAGGTGCACTCAGCACAGTGTCCGGCCTGCTGTTAGCTGCAGGGTTCAGGACCCCTTATCCAAAATGCATGGGATCCATGCATTTTGGATTTTGGACTTTTTTCGGATTTGAGAATATTTTCATAGGTGCATGGAGATAGCTTGGAGGTGGGACTCAAGTCTGAAAGCAAACTTCATTCATTTCATGTCACTTTGTACACATAGCCTGAATGTAAATTTATACGATATTTTCAGTGTGTCTACATTTTGATTCCAACCTGTCATGTGAGGTGAAGTGTGGAATTTTCCACTTATAGTGTTGTGTAGTGCTCAAAAAGTTTTGGATTTGGGAGCATTTCAGATTCCAGATTTTCAGAGAAGGGATGCTCAGTCTGTATTATCAAGGTGATTGTCCCTGGGCCAGGAGCCCCACCTGTCCTGTTCACTGCAGCGTCTCTGGGCCCATCCTGGCCTGGGGCATGGCGGGTGCTCAGTGCTTGGGACTAGAGCCCTGAGACTCCACTGCACAGCTGGATGGAGTCTCCCTCATGTCCCTTCTCCCCAAGAGACAGCAGCAGAACCATGTGACTCTCAAGG
Organism: Geosciurus inauris; assembly: GCA_004024805.1. Classification (NCBI taxonomy): domain Eukaryota; kingdom Metazoa; phylum Chordata; class Mammalia; order Rodentia; family Sciuridae; genus Geosciurus; species Geosciurus inauris. Next base: position 19,026 of record PVHX01008637.1, read on the forward strand.
AAGGAACAATTTTGTGGGATTCTCTATCTCTCCTTTGCCTTCTGCCCTGATCCATTTCATTATTGACTTCAGCGGCTTAACATGCTGCTGGTCTCTGGGAGAAGCCAGTGGCAAAATGACAGCGAGTCAAGGTCCCCGTGCCCTTTGCTCCGGCTTTTATCCATCCAATTTCATGCTGCTGGAGCCCTGGCCGCCACTCAGCTGGAGACACCTTGGAACTATATTAAATCAGAGGATGCAGGCAGGTGACAGGAGAACACTTGTCACCCACCTCCTGCCTGCCCCCCAGGCGTTCAGGCCTCTGGCCGGGAGGGACCATCTTTTCTCATCTTTCAGAGCACGGAGGGCCTGGCTCAATTCCTCAACTTTTCTCTAGTCACTTGTGTGGCACTGGGAGTGATTTTCTCCAGCTGAGGGGGGCCGTCTGGGCCCCAGTGCTGACCACCTGCTGCAGGGCAGTGCCAGGACAGAGCCATTAGAACCGACACTCCAGTTATGGGGTGGAGGAGCAGGTAATTGCCATTTTTAAGCTTTGTAAGGACATTGTTCCACATTTTTGCTAGTGACTTGGTCTGCTCAGGCTCTGCCTTATTGGGAAGCATGAACCACAGAAATTATTTCTTCTACTTCTGGAGGCTGGAAGTCCATGATCGGGACACCAGCATGGTCCAGTTTCCGGTGAAGCCTCTCTCCCTGGCTTGTAGAAAGCCACCTACTCTCTGTGTCCTCAGACAGTGGGGGAGGGGGGCAGCACACTCCCTGGTGCCTCTTCTTATAAGGGAGTGAATCTCATCACAGGTCCCCACCAGCATGACTCCCCACCCCAACCTAATGACCTCCCAAAGACCCCATCTCCAAACGCCATCACACTGAGGGTCAGGGTTTCAACATATGAAATTCCTGGGTGTGGTAGGGGGAGGGGCCCAACTGGACCCACAGCAGAAAGTAAGGAGATCTCACTGGTAGAAATTCAAAAGCTGCTCCCAGGCGTGGTGGCATACCCCTGTAAGCTCAGTGACTTGTGAGGCTGAGGCAGGAGGATCACAAGTTCAAAGCCAGCCTCAGTAATTCAGTGAGGCCCTAAGCAACTTGGCAAGACTCTGTCTCAAAATAAAATATAAAAAGGGCTGGGGATGTGGCTCCGTGGTCAAGCACCCCTGAGCTCAATCCCCCGTATCAAAAAAATAATAAATAAAAATAAATTTAAAAAAATAAAAAATAAAATAAAAATGTAAAAAAACTGTCCCTTTGCTTGTCCTTGAGCTCAACCCACTTCCCACATTAAACACTGGAATCATAATGATCATCTTGCTGTCTTGTGTCCCCCATGATAAGTGTTTGGCTATCTTGATTCAATTCCCTCTCACACCCGCTCCATGAGGTAGACACTGTTTTCAGGGTGGGGAAACCAAGGCTGAGAGCAGTGGCGTGACCCTGATGTGTCCCTTGATAATCTCAGAGAGCTTCATCCCAGGTGTGGGTGATGCCAGGCCCCCACCCTCCAGCATGGCCTGTCTCTTCCTGCGCAGAGTCTGTCTCCTTTCCTTCATCAAATAGGGAAAATCGGTACATACTCATTCATACGTTGCTTTTCATTTGAGAACATCTCCCCTTGTCAGTCTGTTCTGTCTTTCCACGGCTTCCTGGTGATGGATCATAATAGATTCCATCATTTATTTTAGTCGGTTCCCTGCAGATGTATTTACATTTTGCGTTTAGGTGGCTTTTTATTTCCTATTAAAAGCAATATTATTTAACATTTCCTTTTCCCTCATTCATTTAAAATTATTTCTTCTGTAGTCGTAACATACTCAGTGCCACCCTTCCTGACAACTTGTCCCCTGATTCCACCCACTGTCACAGTCACCCTCTTATCAGCGTCACCCAGCTGCTGCTGACGTTCCCTATGCATGCATGCACACATGCTTAGCTGGAGATGTCCTGCTCTGTGTTTCTAAACAGATAAAAGAGATCATATTATGTGCATGTGTGTATCTGCTCTTCGATCACTTTACCACAGATCATAGACAATCTTTGTACATCAGGACATATTGGGGAGCCTCAATGATTTAATGAAACCATGTATTGTACTTAGAAGTTTGAGGCCACTTTTGAGAAAGGGGTGGAGATAAGTAGAGAAGCAAGATAAGCTCAGAGGAAAGGCCTGGGCAGAGTCCTGGCAGTTCTGTCCAAGAGATCTCCAGCTTCTTCCTCAGCCCTGGGGCCACTCATCCCCGTTAAAGGACTCAGCTGCTGCACTGGGGTCTCTCTCTGCTGTGCAAGGTCCTGAAGGACTCTAGGGTGGAGCTTGTGAAAATCCTAGATGGGCACAAAATATGTACCATGGTGTCCTATGATGTGGCCCAGATTGCAGACCAGAGTCAACTTCAAGCCACATGCTCCACCCTGCCCACCTTGTTCCCTAAAGCATGAAGCTGGCGTTGTCATTCCCTTGATTCAGCAGCTGCCCCTTGCTCTTAGGAGCCTGGCAAGCCGGGCTTTGCAGGGCCGGCTCTGAGCTCCTGGCTTCCCACACATCACCCCTGCACATCCTCCCTCCTCTCGGTCTGGGCACTCCACTTTATTTCCTGTCTCTCCCTTGTTCTCCATTTCTTTATCTGGATGATTGTCCTCCAGCCTGGCAATTAAACACTGCTCCCTCCAGGAAGCCCCAGCTACCTTCCTCTGAGCTCAGCACCATCCAGTTGCATGACCCTCTGTGTGGATTCTCCGGTAGACAGGACTACACAAAGGAGAGCTTAGTGCCATTGTGCATGTCACCATGGCTCTGGCTCCTGGCACAGGCTCAGTAAATGTCCCTGCATCTGCTCTGTAGTTTTCCCAGGTCAGCGGGGACAGGACAGGCATCTTGGAACCCAACCCTGACTCTAGACACTGTATCCTGCAGGCCACTGGAGATGAGAAGACTATTATGCATTTCTCTGGGCTCTTAGGAAATAGATAGTGAGCGTCACAGTGTTTGGCAAATGCATTATGCAAATATTAATCTTCCAAGGAACGCTGGGTCAGTCAGACTCTCTAGGCAAAAATCCTGACCAATCTGATAGTGTTTCTTGTTTTGGGTGAAAATGTAGACCTAGGGTACAGAGCAGAGGGGAGGCAGGAGCACATGTATTATGAAATGCTACCCAGTGCCAAGGTCACATCAGGTGGACTATACGTTAATTTTCTACATACAGAGCTTTGCAATTTTTGTTGGACTTATTATTTGTCTTAGAAACTTTTCATTTTTTTTCATTGCAAATGGCTTCTTTATTTCTTTCTATTGGTTTTGAATCTAGCAAACATGTTAAAAGCCCCTCATTATCTGTAGACTTTTGAGCTTCCCAAAGACAGAATGTGCGATAAGGAGAGTTGTGCCTCCTCCTTGCCAGTTCATATACCTTTCATTTCTCTTTCTGGTTAAGTGTTCTAGAACGGACATTCACATAGCAATGGTGTGACAGCCACCCTGGCTTTGTTTCTGATCTCAAATAAAAAGCTTTCCATGTTTCACCCCTAAATATGATGCTAGCCAGACCTTTTTATATTTTTATTTTTGGAATAAAAGTAGAATATTTTTTATTCCTTTCCTTCCTAGTTTGCAAAGAGTTTTATCATGAACAAATGCCAACTTTGATCATATGCTTTTTCTGAATCTGTTCAGAGGATCATCTATTTTTAAAATATCTCCAATGTGATGAATTACATTAATTAATATTCCAGTATTAAACCGACATCACAGTTCTAGGAAAAAAACAAAGTGGTCATCATCTTATTATCTCATTTGTTCACTGCTGGAATTTTCATGCTACATTTTAAAAAAACTTTTGCTCTTTACATTTTTTTTTTTTTTTTTTTGGTACCAGGGATTGAACTCAGGGGCACTCGAACACTGAGCCACATCCCCAGCCCTATTTTGTGTTTTTACGTAGAGACAGGGTCTCACTGAGTTGCTTAGGCTCTTTACCTTTTTAAATGATTGCTCTTCAATGTTCCATTTCGGGTTTGACTATGGATCCAAGGTTTTGTTAGTCTCACAAATGCAAGTGTTTTCATGAGCTCTTTTTTTTTTTTTTTACAAGTTTGCGAGAACTCAGTTAGAAAACCACCTGGATGAGATATTATATTTGTGGGAAGATTTCTAGTGCTGATCTAATTTCTTTAATGGTTGTAAAATTATGGAGTATTTGAAATTTTCATTTTGGTAGGTATATTTTTCTAGGAAGCTAAAAGTCCAGATTTCTTTTGTCTCTCTCTCTAATTTCCGCAGTTTCCCTTTTCTGTTGTATATATAGTTTATTCTCACTCCCTTGTTCTTTCTGTTCAATTTTCTCTGTTTAATTTTTTTTTCAGGGAGCAAACGTGGGGTGTTCTGTGGAGTCTATTACAGGTTGGGCTCAAACTCTCTGTGTCTTTGTTTTGTCACTTGACACTGAGACATAGAGTCACCGGGGTCCACAGGCCTGCACAATGTGGAAGGCCAGAGGGTGGGTGGAGACCAGAGCAGTCTCCCTAACTCTACTCCAGACGACACCTCTGATTTGAGGGTCAGGATGAGAACGGTTGCCTGGGATCCTTTTCAGATATTTGAAACCACCAGCACCACTTGGGCCTTCTTAGGTGTGTGATGGGTGACCTCTCAACATCAGGAAGCTGAAACCTCCACCTTCAGCTCATGATGCCGCCATTTTTGAACAGGTGTCCCATGAAGATCCATGAAGTTGGATTATGTATGTGCCCATCACTTGTTACCCCACTTCCAATCTCCCTTCCCTAAATCTTAAATCCCCTCCTTCTTTATCCCACATATACCCCTAAACTCTATCCTCGGGAAGGCTGATTGCAGGCTTGGGTCTCCCTGTCCATGTGTGGCTGCCTTGCGAACAAACTTCCTTTTCTGAAAAACCCTTTCTAGTGATTGGAATACTGTGCAGGAGCAATATGGGCCTGCTTTAGTCACCATGTCCTTAGAGGGCTCAGAGGAGACTAGTTGGAGACAGGGCTGGGGGAGTTGATGCCCATTTCCTGTTGGTGTCCCACTGGATTTGGCTCAATGAATCGGTGACATATTTATTGCATATTTTTTAAGGAAAAAAAACAAGGTCTGGGGACTCCTGTATACTTCCCTCAGAAGCTGCAGGCTCCAGGTCACCTATAACAGCAAAAACTTGAGAACATCCAGATCAACCCCATAGGAGGGATTCAGTTAATTAAACTGACTCACCCGCTTGGCAGAATGTTCCTCAGTGAATAAAAACAGTGATTACACACACAACAACATTGAGATTGCTTAATGCTGTAATGTCAAGTTTAAAAAAGGAAAACCAAAACACATCAGGGTACATAATTATACATATGGATCAATAATAACTATGTCCAGAAAGCCAAAAGAGAAAGAAGGGTGGAAGCAACCACCCTGAAGTGTTAGAAGCAGTTGCTTTGGAAGGGTTGAGAATATGCATTTTTAAATTTGGTTATAACTAATTTTTTCTTTTAAAAATGTACTTTATTATTTAGAACAGCTTTAGATTTAGAAAAAGAAAGGATAATACGGAGGGTCACCATATCATCTGCATCCGATTTCCCCCTATTATTCCTATCTGACATTATTATGGCTTATTTGTTACAATTAATAAAAAAAATTTACACGTTATTGTGAACTGTGGTCCATGCATTATTGTGAGTTCCTGGGTTTCTACCTGATGTCATTTTTCTTTTCTAGGATCGCTTCCAGGATACCACGTCATGTTTAATCTTTGTTTTTTTCATCACTGTTACCAAAAGTCCTGAGGAGAACAATTGAGGAAATGTTTCTTTTAGCTCATGGTTTTAGAGGGCTCAGTCCACAGACAGCCGACGCCGTACCTCTGGGTAGGGAGATGAGGCAGAACACCATGGCATGGAGGAAGAAAGCCGCTCAGGACATGGAACCAGGAAGGAAAGAGAACTCTGCTCACCAGTGACAAACTATAACCCCCAAAGGCACACCCCCAGTGACCTACGTCTTCCAGTCACACCCGACCTGCCCACAGTGACCACCCACTTTATCCCTGTCGGTGCATCCATGCACTGATTGGGTCAAAGCTCTGGGAACCCAGTCATTTCACCTTTAAGTTTATTGCATTGTGTGCCAAGTGAGCTCTTGGGGACACCTCATATCTAAACCCTAACTTTCTTTGTGTCTCCTTAGGCTTCCTTTGGCTGTGACAGTTTCTCAGACTTTCTTTGTTTTTGACCTTGGCAGTTTTGAGGCGTATGGCTGGGTGAGTGGCAGGTGGCTTTCAATTTGGATGTGACTGATGCTTTTCTCATGGCTAGAATGGGGTTCTGGTGTAGGGACGAAGACCACCGGAGACCATTCCCACCACCTGGTACGCGCAGAGCCCACGTTATGGTCGGCTCAGTGCTGTTGATGCCGGCTGAGGCGGTGTCTATGGGGTTTCTCCACCATGAAGTTAGTGTCCCCCTCCCGGGACCCCCAGGGTGCCCTCTGTGAGGGTGGGGCACCCCACACCCGTAAAAGCCTTCATGGGAGAGCTGTCTCCTCCCTCCCACTTATTAATTTAGTCCATCATTTACATCAGCATGGCCTCCTGGATGTTTATTTTGGACTCTGGGTGCCATCCAGTATCACTTCATTTATTTTGTTAGCCCAGTGCTATCGGCCGTGGGTCCCTTAGTCCTGCCTTCATCGGCGTGGGTTCTATTTTCTGTCTGTCGTGTTTTGCTCACTTCTCATTTTCCAGCTGTCCAGGGTGATCTGGGCTCCTCTGGTGTTTTCCATCCCAGTGCCAGAGGCAGCCATTTCTCCAAGGAGCCCTGGTTCTTTTTACTGGAAATCCATACGAGAGACCAAGATCCGGGCTACAGCTGTGTTTCTGGCTCGGAAGGGGTCATTGCTGGAGGGGGTAGGGGATGCATGCGTGTGCGCTCCCCAGCGTACGTGCCTGTAGCCACGAACATCCCAGATGTAGCTACCAGTACCACGTTAAACACCTGCATTACGACTTTGTGCAGATGACTCCAAATCCGGTTCCTACCCGTGGATCTCTGTAGTCTGCTGCCCTTGCTTAGATGTAAAATCCCCGTCTATTAGTGAGGACCCTGGCTCCACAGTCCACCACCCACTGACTTAATGGTTTGACTCCAGCGTCTACCTGGAGCAAGGTATCAGAGTCATTCATTCACACCTTGGTGGGAACAGCCTCCCTCGTGGATTAGAGTGCAGTGGGGATCACGCCCAGGGGTGCTTAGACCTACCTCCCCCCTCTCTGGCCCCTTCCTTTGTTTTACCCATTTGTGACACAGTTAGATTATATCACAGTGTGTTCCTCCCTAGGAGCCTCTGATCCCCTTACTGATATTTTAAAGTTCAAATACATTCACGTTTATTCTTTGTATTGCAAAGTTCTATGAGTCTTGACAAATGGATAGTGTCATGCAGCCAACACTACGGGAATCGTACAGAGCAGCCTCGCTGCCCTAAAATCCCCCACCCCTGTCCTTCGCCTGTCCACCTATGGGCAAACACTGGGTTTTTAACACATTCCGTTTTCCAGAATGTTGTTTAACTGGAATCACACGTTATGTAAGCCTTTCGGATTGGTTTCTTCCACTAGCATATGCATGTAAGATTGACCCACACCTTGTGGTGGCTGATAGAACCCATCCATCCTTTTATCTCTGAATAACACTCAATTGGATGAATGTACTAGCTTGGTTTTCATTCACTTATTTCAGGATATATTTATTAATTGCTTCCAGGTTTTGGTGATTATAAATAAAGCTGCTATAAATATTTGTGCATTTTTGTGTGAACATAAGTTTTCAGATCCTCTGGGTAAATACCCAGGAGCATGATGATAGGGTGAGGGTCTGCATAGCTTTGTAAGAAACTGCCCAACTCTTCCAAGGTGGCTGCACCACCGCACCTTCCACCAGTACTGAGTGAGAGCTGCCCCCACTCTGCATCCTCTGGCATCTGGTCTTGCCAACTTATTTATATTTTTACCTGTTCTGATAGGTTTGTGGAGGAATCTTGTTGTTGGTTTTCAAATCTCCTGGGACAAATGATGTTGAGTGCCTATTTGTGGCCTTACTTCCCATTTGTCTTCTTTGATGAGTCTCTTTCTGTTTGATTCTTTTGCCCACTCTCTAATTGAAAAAAATTGTTGAATGTTGAGAGTTATTTACATATTTTGGATCCACATCCTTTCCCAGGTATGTACTTTGCAAATATTTCTTCCTGGGCTGTGACTTATCTATTAATTCTTTCAACAGTCTCACAGAGAGCAGACAATGTTAATTTTAATAAAGTCAAACATCAATATTTTTCTTTCATGAATCAGGCTTTTAGTGTTGTATGTAAATACCCGTCTCCAAACTCAAGGGCATCCACATGTTCCTTTATGTTTTTTTCTAGGAGTTTTGTAGTTTTGTGTTTCACACTTGGTTAATTTTCATGAAAGATGAAAGGTCTGTGTAAAGTGCATTTTTAAAAATACGATGTGCGATTGTCCTGGCACTGCCCGTGGCGCAGGGCATCCTTGTTCATTGACTCGCTTTTGCAATTTTGTCAAAGATCAGTCATTAATTTTGGAAAATTCATGGCCATTGTTACTTTGAGTATTTCTTCTACTCCCTTCCCTCCTTCTGGTACTCTGATTTCACCTGTATTACCCATTTGGAAATATCACAATATTTCTTATATACCGTGTTCTGCTGTGTTCCTCTTCCCTCTCTGCATTTCAGTTATTAAAGTTTCTGTTGTCTTATTTTCAAGCTCCTCGGTCCTTTCCCCAGATGTGTTCAGTCTACAGATGAGTCTATCAGTGATGCTCACCCCTGCTTTCAGTGTTTTTAATTTTTACCGTTTCCTGTTGATTCTCTCTTAGAGTGTTTACGTCCCTGATTACAATGCCCATTTATTCTTGCCTATTGCTTATTTTTCCATTGGCTCTCTTTACGTATTAATCATAGTTATTTTAAATTCTGTCTGTGGACAGTCCTAAAATCTATGTCTTATCTGAGTCTGATACTTAGGATTCTTTTGTCTCTTTAGATCCGTATTTTTTCTTGTCTTTTAGCATGACTTGTAATTTTTGTTCAAAGTCAGACATGATATATCTAATAATAGACACTGAGGTTAAAAAAAAGCTTTAGTAGTGAGCTCTTATTTTAATCAGACTTGATTTAAATGTTGGGTGTGTTCAGTGTTTGATGTAGCTAAAGGTGCTGGGGGCCAAAACCCCTCTATTTATTCATTTATTTATTTATTTATTTTTGTCTTCTTTGATGCTTCTCAGATCCTTAAGCACCCCTCCTTAGATGGGGTCCTTGTCCCACTTACAGGCTCCTCAGCTGTAAGTCACTGTCTCTGTACTAGAGCTCTGTCCATGGGCAAGTGTGGGGCAGGGCAATTAGGGTTGACCTCAGGTTTTTAGTGGGACTAAATTACTGGGTGGGAGTTTGGTAAATTCCTTGCCCACGGTCATGAAAAGGCCCTGTTCTCCTGGAGGAGAGGCCTTTCTTTTGGAGAATAGTCTAGACTATTTCCTCAATGGTGTCTTTCCCTAACCCTGCTAGAACAAGGGGGGATTTTTGTTGTTTTCGTGGCCCGGAATTTCTCACTTTCAAACTGGTCCACGCTCAGCCTACAAAGGCATTCAAAATGACTCCTGAAGGATTCCTACCCATTTATGGCTCTGCTGCTTCTGGGGACAGCTTAATGAGTGAACTGGTTACAACGGTTAGGTCAGAGCAGGGACACCAGGTTGGGGATGGACCAACTTACTCTCTGTGAGTGGGGCTTCAGTCATGTGTCACCAGCCACCACAACTTTGTAGAACAACAGTGACATTTTGAGTCCCCAGGGATTAATGTCAATTCAGATTCAGTGTCTAATTCCCCAAGTGGATCCCCTTTCCCAGTGTATATTTAAAACATGGCCACAGGTCCCTTAGGAGGAAGTGTGGAGGAAGACAGGTCATCCTTGCAATGGTGATACAGAATTCCCTTCCAGGTGCTGAGTCTCCCCCGTCAAGGCCTCTGTGAATCCACCCAGGCTGTGGATGGGATTTGTTTATTTTCAGCTAGACCAGGGTATATTCTAGTAGGCTGTCCAGTTCTTTCCCAGTTACCACAGTTAACTGCTGCAACCATCCCTGCAGAAAGCATTGACCACTGTGCTCCCTCTTGATCTTTCCTTGGATGCAGGTGTCCCCACCTGGCTTTTGGCAGTTGACTATCCCCTGGCCTCTGTTCCTTCAAGTCCCATCATTCCCATTGAACCTGGTGAAACCCTCTCAACAGCAGTTTTCTCTTAGGTCATTCTTGGCTCCAAAAGGAAAATGACTGCAGAGATTTTCAAGGATTCCTCCACCAGTGGATTTCTTGAGTTCCTTGGAGTTCCTAGAGCACAGAGCTCAGGGGTGGAGGTTGCTCATGAATAACCACTGATAACATTCCAGTCCCTGTAGGTGTTGGAATCTCCTCCACAGCACCCCAGGAAAGCTCTGGCTTCTCATATATAGCCCACTATCAAATACAAGTTTAACCAACCAACTGACTAACCAACCAACCAACCAACCAACCAACTAACCAACCAACCAAGCTGGTAGGGTTCCTTCCATCTGTACAAGCTAAACCTGGACTTTCTGGACAGTGCACACGTATCAGTGAGTTAGGCTCAATCTTAAATTCTAATTCTTCCTTAGACTAGGACTACCCATAGAGTTTACTCCTTTCCCTATTTCCAGGTTTGTTTCAACATACACCAGCAAAGTCTGGCTTTTACTGTGTGAGCTATTTCCTCCTGGGTTATAGTTTGCATCTGCCCCTTTGAGTCATGCTGAGGTTTTATCATAGCTGTGGGTCTAGTGGCTGCAGGGGGAACATGGGGGATCTTGAGGAGAGAGAGCACCCCATTTAAAGGTATTTGGCCCAGATGAGGTTGTCACAAGATATTCAAGTCATTTCTACTGTCCAGAGACACCCTGAGTGACTGGGAGCTTAAGATATGGGTTTCATAAGGATCCAAACAAACTTCCTTCCAAGTCTCAGGATCCCATTCTTTCTCAGGAGAAATTTCCCCAAAGGTTAACATTCCCTTGAGAAACCTGGCCAGATTCCACAAGTTCAGTGGATGCTGGAATTCGGCAATCTGCACAATTAATTTTGCATTTGATGCACAGGCAGTATCCCGAGGCTGCAAGAAAAGAGATTTGTTTAGGGCTTTCTTTGTTGGGGCTTAAACAACTGAGCTTATATTTTTATTCTAAATGCTCCAGTGCGCCCGGGAGAAGACATCGCCACTCCTGTGGTGATGTCACTGCCATACAGACAAGAGCAGCCCAGGGGCTCTCCACTGGACTCCCCTCTTGACACTCCATCACAGTCAGCCACAGGAGATTGATAGCTCCATTGGTCATGCTGCCACTCATGCAACGGGACACTAGCCCCATTTCCCACCCGTAGAGCTCAGTCGGCACTGAGCTCAAGCCCAAGGCCATGGCCGATCCAGTCCCAAGAATCTGATCTTGGTGAGTCTGTCTCTTGGAGTCATATCACCTTTTCATCATCCAAGATCCAAAGAAGAAGCAAGAGACTCATTGACCTTGAGCAGGGGACTTCAACATAAATGATTATTAACTGTAATGGGGGGCTGTCCACCAGGGAAAGACAGAATTCTAAAGACTGCAGGAAGAGCAGGTGCCCAGAGAGCCCTGCATGTTGGCTTCTTCCTAAGGGAGGGGCCTTCCAGACCCTTTGCCAGCACCACCAGGGCCAAGCTCCCTGACCTTGCCAGAGAGAGTGTTGTGGGGCCATGGGATGGTGGAGGAGCTGGCTGGGGTGGAGGAGCTCGCTGGGGTGCAGGAGCAGCAGCCAGGGAGGTGCCACATGCCGGGGCTTGCTGGCAGGGCCCCTGTGGGTGAAATCCAGTGAGTTTCTGCAACACTGGCCATCGCTTACCTTGGGGACAAGCAGAGAAGAGCATATTGGAACCCAAAAGGAAAACCTTCCAGCCCCCACTGTGGACAAAACTTAACACCATTCCAAGTGGCAGCTTGGAAGAGCTTCCCAGGTTCATATGCAGGTAGTGAAGGACTTGGAGCTGAGAGGTGATTAGGGACATACTCAGGTACTTTACACTACTGTGTGAGCTCAGGAAAGTCACTTCCCTGCTCTGATCCTTTGTCTCCTCATCTGTGAAAAAGGAGAGTCACCACCTTCTAGGTGGATCACTGTGAGGATGAACTGAGATAAGCATGTGAAACGCTGGGGACACAGTGCTTAATAAAAAGGAGGGAAAAGAAGCTAGTTATGGGCCCTGCTCCACATGTTGGGGTCTGCTCTTTGAACCTCTCCACCAGTAGGGGCTTTCCTGTCTCTTGTCAGGGTCCTTCCCTCAGCTCTGGAGCTCTGACCCAGGAACCAAAAAGAAATCAGGGGAACGCACTGAGAGGAGTAGACAGACCCCCCTCCTCCTAACTCACTGTGAGTGCTTGGGCAAATCACCTGCGCTCTCAGAGCCTCAGTTCCCTCCTTCATCATCTGCCAGATTTCCACCTCATGACCTTGATTGTACCTAGGTGTGCTGGGAACAGCCCTGATCTGCTTCTTGGGAGAGCGGGCTTCCTTCTTGTCCACCTCTGTCATGAACCAGCTGTGTCCTTGGACAGAGGTCTGAGCCTTGCTTTCCCACCTGTACAGTGAGGGGGTCACACTGAGTGGTCCTCCAGGCATCCCCCATCCTTCCACAGGCCTTCAACTCTCAGATTCTCCAGTGTTCATCCCCGCAGACCAACGCTCCCCAGCAGCACCCCCTCCTGGCAGCAGGGCCACGGCAAACAGCAGCCCTGCAGAGCTGGCCTGTCCAGCAGCTTGTGGTCAGGCATGCTGGCTTCTGTTCACTGCCTCCCCGATTTCTCCAGCGTTATGGTTTAGATAAGCAGCACCCCCAAAAGCTCACATAAGGGACAATGTAAGAAGATTCAGAGATGAAATGACTGGGTGAAGGGAGCCTTAACCCAGTCAGTGTATTAATCCCCTGATTGTGATTAACTGGGTGGCGATTAGGCCGGTTGAGTGTGGCTGGAGTCGATGGGTCCCTGGGTGCGTGCCTTTGGGGTTTATATTGTCCCTGGGGGTGGGGGAGCTCTCTCTCTCTGCTTCCTGGTACCATGTCCTGAGCTGCTTTTCCTCACCACACCATGATGCTCTGCCTTACCTCGGGCATAGAGCAAGGAAGCGGACCGTCTAAGGACTGAGACCCCTGAAACTGTGAGCATCAAATAAACTTTTCCTCCTCTGAAATTGTTCTTGTCAGGAATTTTTGGTCACAGCAGCAAAAAAAAAAAAAACTGATTAAAACACCAAGCAAACATTCTATGCCTGAGAGTCATTTAGGTACCAGCTTCTGTTGTGAGGGGTGGAAGCTTCCACCTGTCCCCATTCCAACCTATGTAGTCGGAAGGGGATAAAGTAGTGTCCCAGACTCGGGGACCTCAGCTCTGTCCCCTGACCCTGCACCACATCCAACTTCTGCTGGGACTCACAGACTGCAGGTAGGTGGTTAGAGCAATTATTAAGGACTGGACGGGCCTGAGCTCAGTTCCTATGTGGCCCCCTGGCAGGATGTGCGTGGCCCTGCACAGAGTGACAGCTCAGTTCCCAGCCTCCTCCAGCTGCACCCATACCACCCAGACACCACAGGGAGAGGAGCCCTGGAGATGAGCTCCCTGTGTCTATCCACTCCCCGTGTCTATTGGCAGGAGCTGCTGCCTAAGCCTTCTGGTTCCACAAAGCAGCGACCTTGGAGGCAGCTTCCTGGGCACATTTGAAAAGTTCTTGTGCCTGCAGGAGGCTTGCCTGCTTCAAGTTCTGGGCCCAGTAACCGCTCTGCTACCTGAGGCCTCCCTTCCTCTCCAGGCCACCTGTGGAGCTCCTGGGTCTGGTTGGGAAGGCGTCTGTCACTCCAGGGTTGAGAGGACCAGCAGCTGCTCACCTGGTTGGGCTTCTAGGCCCTGCACTGTGGCCCTCTGCTGCTCCCCGACTCCAGATAGGAGGTGGATCTAAGGAGACAGAGACTCCAGGACAGTTTCCTTGGGGCCTCTGCTGGCCCCGCCCAAGCCCAGCACAAGCCTTTGATTTATGAACCTCGGGATTTAGGGTGGATTTAGCAACTTGGTTTCCCATTGATTTCTGGGGGGAAGGAAGCAGGATTTACAGCTGATGCAAGTCTGTGGCCTCGCGGACGCTCAGCACGGGAGGCGGGGGCTACAAGTTATTGATGTGACCTCCGACCCTGGGGAGGGAAGGATAATGAGGTTAGGAAAAATCCATCTTTGTGGGGTTCGTCCGAGGCCCTTGGAGAAGGAACTTCTACTTTCGATGCAGTTACACAGCTCTGCAGATGCCAAGGGAGGGATCCAGAGAAATGAGATTCTCCTCCCGGGCTCTCAGAGGACACTCAGGCTTTGCTCAGGGAGGGAAGTTGTGGAAACATTCGGCAACTTCAGAAATCTGATGATTTTGGAGACCCGGAGGCTGGCTGCGCAGCCCACCCCTTCTGCAGGCCCCAGCAGTCTCCATCTCCCAGCAAGCCTGTCAATCATTGACTGACAGCCTGTGAGACCCAGAAGGGAGGAGAGACCTGCCTTGGCTGTGGGCTGGGAACCGTCAGCCCTGGGCTTGAACTCAGAAATATTCCCTCCTCTCACTGGCTGTGGGGCCTCCGGTGAGTTCCAGCGCAGCCTGGGCCTCAGTGTCCTGACTGGTGGGACATGAGATTTCCCTCTGGGGACTGCTGGGGGAGCCGATGGGACGGGTGTGGGACAGCAGCAGCACAGCACTGAGCACATGGTGGGATACTGGGGGGACGTGGGGCCAGGACATGGACAGACGTGAGGTACAGAGGTGACTCTGGCAGCGTGGTCTCTGTCACCCCGGACTCGGGCCTCAGCCTCCCAGAGCCTCAGTCTGCTCACACATCACGTGGAGATAGAGCTGTTATGATTATAAGGGACAATGCAGGCTAAGTGCTCAGCACCCTGTTGGGTATGTGGCCAGCTGTCACTGGACTCTTTACTAACCCTTCTCCTGGTGGCCATGTTGCTGAGGCAGAGGCTGTGGGCCTGGCCCTGTACCAACAGGGACAACAGTGAGGGGCTCCAGATTCTCCCATGTCCGTGCTCAAGAGCTGGGGACGAAGCCATCCCATAAGTGCTGTGGAGAGGAAGCTGCACAGCGGAGTATGGATCCTGGCCCTGCAGCGTCACCTGCTTTGGGAACTCAAAGAGGCCACTCAGAGGCTTGGTGTCCTCATCTGTTCTGGGAGAGGATGATGAGGACCTCAGAGGTGACTGAGGGACTACTACTTGCCTGGCTCCATTCTGTTATTTCCCTGGACTGACCCCCCAACGACCCTACGAGACATACATTGTTAGTCTTAGTTTACAAGTTGGGAAACTGAGGCACATGAGGGAGATACGTTGCCCAGTCAACCAGGGGAGGTGGGGGTGGGGCTTGAACCCCAGGGCTCCTACTCTGGCCTGTTCTTGGGGTTGCTCTGAGGATCCCCTAAAGTGCATGGGCCCTGCCAGCTGTCCAGTGCTGTAGAAATGCAGGCGTGGCTGAGGAAGGGAACCTAGCAGACATGGTTGCTCTCTAAACTGTCGACTCAGCTTCTGCTGGGACCACCTGCTGTCCAGGGGAGGGTGGTTGAGGTCAGCATCCTGGGATGGTGGGGCCTGGAGGGTAGAGAGGAGGGTGGGCCTGGGTGTACTCTGCACCAGAGGTGTTGGGAGACCCCATTGCGGGCCTGGGAACAGCCAGGAGGGACCAGGGGAGGGACCAGGCGAGGGGCCAGCCCGGCCTCACATCTGGTGGCCCAGGACTTCCAGAGTTGTCTGCAGCTAGAAGACGCCAGGCCCGGGCAGCTCTGGGTTCTCAGGATCCTTCCTGCCCTGTTGGCTGGTTTCCGGCTCCTTCATCCAGCTGCAGGTCTCCAGAGTTTCCATGCCCCGTGTGCAGCTGGGTCTCAGGCCCCACAGTCGAGACTGAGCTGTAGCTTCCTCTGGCCCCTCACACAGCTCTATTGACGTGCCTGCCCTCCTTATTTAGCTGGGGATTCTTTCCATGAGCTTCCATTGATTTCCAGGCAGAAATATTTCCCAGTGTGCCCTTGAATGGGAATCCCGCCTCTCGTGGACCAGCACCCGGTGGGAGCGTCTGGCGTGGGGGCCTGTATCGCTGTGAAAACAGCACCAGTTACTTACCCAGCACAACGCTTTACTCCTTCCTGGTCCTCACTGGGGACACCTGTGTGCCTCCTTCAGGGCTCTCACTGGGGACGTCTCTGTACCTTCCTGTGAAAGCTGTGTGGAAGCCTTTTAGTCTGTTCTCTAATTGTTCACTGGCAGCCTGACCTAGTTTGTGGGGTCAGAGGCCTTTAGTGTGAGGGGTTCTGTTAGAGCTCAGGCTGTGGCTCAGAGGGTGGAATTCCCTCCGGTGTCCCTCTTTTGGTCTCCCTTCTTGTCTGTGGGTTTTATTGGAAACTCCTTAAATAGGGTCTGTGGCTTGGAGTCCTTCTGCCTGTGACGCGGTTATCCAGTGGCCCTGTTGCTGGGTAGTGGTGTTGGGCTGGAGCTTTCTGCAGGCCTCCAATTAGGTCTTGGTGTTTTGGTGAGTTCGAGTTGGACTTTTCCCTCCCCCAGGCCTTGTTAAAGAGAACACCATGCTAAGGCATGTTTCAAAACCATCATTTTCCTCTCCCCCTGTTGTAAACAGGGGACTCAAAGAGGCCACTCAGAGCCTTGGAGTCCTCATCTGTCTTCACCCTGAGAACCTCACAGAGCTCCTGGAGGTGGAACTCCCAAGCGTGGGCAGGGCCCTCCACATGTGGCAGCTGCGGGGCTTTCAGCTGTCACGCTAGGCTGCCTGAGCCTCCCACAATCCGTTATTTACAGTTTACAGTGTTCCTGTGGATTCTGGCCCCAGCTGGGGACTTCTGTTCCTGGGCTGAGACAGGTTATCAGGATCTGTCTGACTTTTCAGTTTTTAGGACACCAGCTTGCCTTGGGGACCTTAATTCTCTAGAGGGTAGATTTAAGAAAAAGTTATTGATTTTCAGCTTGCTCAGCTATGTTTTTCCCATTTCGAGGGCAAAAGTGAGGACTTTCGAACTGGGAAGAAGTCAGTTTCCCCATGATTTTTTTTTAATGTTGAGTTTGGAGAGATTTTTTTTTTTAGCATCTTATAGATAACAGTCCTATGTTATGCATGCATGCAATTTGCGAGTATTTTATCTCAGTC
This sequence comes from Geosciurus inauris, assembly GCA_004024805.1. Lineage (NCBI taxonomy): Eukaryota > Metazoa > Chordata > Mammalia > Rodentia > Sciuridae > Geosciurus > Geosciurus inauris. The sequence continues at coordinate 36,342 of PVHX01008637.1, forward strand.
TGTAGCTTGCCTTTTCATCCTCTTCACATGACGTTTTATAGAGCAAAAGTGTTTTAAAGTGAGTGAGGTTGAATTTCCTTTGATGGGTAATGCTTTCAGGTCTAGTCTAAGAACATTTTTCCTAGTCACAGATCCCAGAGATTTTTCTCCCATGTTTTCTTCTAGAAGTTTCATATGCTTTTCTGTTTAAATCCAAACTCCATTTAAATCAACTTTTAGGTTTGAGGCTTAGCTTGTTCATTTTCAGCCCTGGGTGTCCAATTGCACCAGAACTACTCCATGGGACAAGGCCATTCCTGCCTCACTGGACTGTTTTTACACCATTGTCAAGAAAAAGTTAAGCATGTTTGTGTGGGCCGAGTTCTGGCTCCTCTGTTCTTTGTCATTGGTCTGTATGTTTATCCTTCCTACATTGTCTCTATCAATGCACCCACATCATACACCTTGACATTGGGTAGGATCCTTCCTGTCATTTACTCTTCTCTGTCAAGATATTGTTTTAACTATTTCAGGGCCTGTGCCTTTTTATATAGATGTAAAAATAAGCATGTCTATGTCTACAAAACACTTTACTTGTGTTTTCATAAGAATTGTGTTATAATTACGTGTCAGTGTGGGGAGGATTAATATCAGTTTTGCTTTGTGCCTTTGGAGGCTCTGTTTTTGGTGCAGACACGGGTAAGATGGCTATACTTTCTGGGTGAATTTCTCTCTTCGTCTATTCCTTCACTTCCAGCTTCCTGTGTCCTTGAATTTAAATCAAGCTCTTAGGAACAGCATGTAGCTGGGTCATGATTTTGATCTTCCCACACTCTGTCTTTCCATTGGTGTATTTAGCCAATTTACGTTTAAAGTAATTATTGATACATCGTCACTTAAGTCTGCTAATTTATTGTCTTTACTCTGGTTGTTATTCTTCTTTTCTTTCTTCTTCTTCTTCTTCTTTTTTTTTTTTTTTAGTACCAGGGATTGAACTCAGGGGCACTCAACCACTAAGCCACATCCCCAGCCCTATTTTGTGTTTTATGTAGAGACAGGGTCTCACTGAGTTGCTTAGCGTCTCTCTGTTGCTGAGGCTGGCTTTGAACTTGCAATTCTCCTGTCTCAGCCTCCCTAAGTGCTGGGATTCCAGGTGTTCTTCTTTTCTTGCACTCCTGTAGGTTGGTTGAACAGTTTTTTGGATTCTATTTTATTTGCTTATTGATTTTTGGTGCATCTTTTTGTATAATGGCTTTTTCCCCTAGTCGTTGCTCTTAGAAGTCTAAATACAATTTGTCTACAGGTATCAGCAATGTTACCACTTCAAGTTAAATATCCAAACCTTATTTCTCTTTAGGTCTCTACCTTTCCACTTTTATCCATTATTGTCTTGAGTATTGAATAGTTTTATAATTGTTTCAGCCATCAAATATGTCTTATAAAATTTGTGAGAAAAAGAATCATCTATTGTTTGTATCCATACCTCATGCATCTGTTTTTTTCTATTGCTGCTTCTTCCTTTCTGATGTAGCAAGAAATTTTCTTCTTCCATTTCCTTTCTGACTGACGAACTTTCTTCAGTCACCCATAAGGGTAGGTGTGTTCATAACAAATTCTCTAGTTTTTCTCTGTCTGAGAATTCTTTATTTTTCTTTCATTCCTAAAAAATAATTTCACAGCATGTGGAATTTGTGGTCGAGTTTTTTCTTTCTGCGGTTAAACATATTGTGCAGTATACTTTTTACCTCCAACTCTTCAGATAAGAAATCTGCTGGCATTTGAGTGCATGTTCCCCATTAGGTAATTGTGTCTTTTTTCTCTAGTTGCTTTTAAGTTTATTTTCTTGGCCTTTAATTTTTAAAAGTTTAATTATCCTGTATCTTGCTGTGGATTGTGTGTGTGTGTGTGTGTGTGTGTGTGTGTCTTCTTTCAGGATACTGAGCTTCTCAGATCTGTAAGTTTGGATTTTTCACCAATTTGGGGAAGTTAACAGTCCATTATTTCTACAAATGCTCCTTCAAACCTGCTCTCTTTTTCCATCTCTGATGATGTGAATGTTGAATGTTTTCATGTCCCATGAATCCCTGCGGATCTGTTGAATTTTTTTCAGCCCTGTTTTCTGTTGTTCAGATTGACTGAATTTTATTGTTCTAGTTCTAATTTCACGGATTCGATTCTGTCCTGTCTACTCTACTCTTGAGCCTATCCAGAATACTTATATTTCTTTTATTGTATTTCTCAGCTCTGTAATATTATTTTGCATCTTTTTTATAACTTCTTTTTTCCTGAGATTTTCTAATATTTTTCACTTGCTTTAGGATACTTTGGAATTGATTATAATCATTCGATGATGGATGCTTTAGAACCCTTGTCAAATAATTCCACGATCTGATTCATCAAGGGTTTTTAGCACCATTGGATTGGTCTTGCTCATTTAAGCTGTGACTTTCTTGATTATTGGTATGATGGTAGCTTTTTCTTGCATCCTGGACTTCTCATCTACTCCATCAAGAGAGCCTGGGCCCTACTTACATCTTTCATTTTGATAGGCAGTCACATGTTTGGGGTGAACCCATTGGTTCTTTCCCTGTGCTTGTGAGCTCTAGTTCTCAGGGAAATTTAACTGTCAGAGACGTTATTTGAGTCTACTTGGTTTATCTAGCACCATCCTCCTCCCCGCTGTTCCCTTTGGGTGTGTAGGGATCTTTCAGGTGCCTTGATAGTGTACAGATGAGACTTTCCTTGGGTTGCTAGGTCCCTTGATGGGAAAGGCCTTTAGTATTGTCTTGCTGCCCTGGTGCCTTGGGCAGGGGAGTTGAGCTTTGGGCTCCTGGGTACAAAAGGCTTTCCTGGATGGGGGCAGTTTGGGGACGTGTGTTTCTTTTTCTGGTTCTGCCTACCCATTGCAACCTTAGGTGTTTTAGTTATGTTTTTCACTGCTGTGACAAATAGGCATGCAAGAAAAATTTTAGGGGAGGAAAAGTTTATTTGGTGCTCGTATTTCAGAGGTCTCAGACCATGGGCAGCTGACTCCATTGTTCTGGGTCAAGGTGAGGCAGAACATTGGGGTGGAAGGATGTGGAGGAAGAGAGCAGCTCAAGTCATGGAAATCGGGAGGCAGAGAATGCTCTGCTCACCAAGAACAAAATGTAAACCCCAGGGCTGTGTGCCCAGTGACCTGCCTTCTCTAGCCAAACCTCACCTGCCCAGGTAACCTCTATCAGGGATTGATACACTGATTAGGTTAAGACTCTCATAACCCACTCATTTCACCTCTAAACCTTCTCGCATTGTCTTAAACATGAGCTTTTGGGGGATACCTCATATCTAAACCATAACACTAGGAAAGTTTGGCATGATTTTAAAAAATTATACTTTCAACTATTTCAGATAACTCTACAATGTTTGCCATAGAGACCCTCAGTCCTTTTTTGAGAACATATTAGACCATACTAACCTGCAGGGTTCAAATAGGGGCAGAGAGCAGGAGTGTTAGAGGATGCATCTGTTGGTAAGAAGTAATGAGAACTGTACATATCGAGTGGGCCATTTCTAATTGGTCTTCTCGGGATGGCTGGCTCTCTGTCAAAGGGCCAGTTACTCAACCTCTCTGAACCCTAGTGAAGGGCTTTAGCGGCTGCACTTCGATATAATCCCTGCCCTGCCACTCTCCAGTTGTTGGGATGTCAAATCCCTCAATTTCTCAGAGCCTCAGTTTCCTGTCTGTGCCATGGAGGTAGAAAATCCCTTCCCATGTAGGTTTGCTAACACGATGCTGATGGACAATTCTGGGGGCGGCAAGGCGCACCTGGTTCCAATGCTCAGGGACCATGGAACGCTGTCCAGCTCCCAAGTGATATCTAGACTCTGGTAGCATCAACAGCTTTGGGAGAACAAAGATGCTTGCTTTAGTGTCAACGATGAGATAATCGTGATGCTCCTACTGGTACTAACAGAGTTGTGTTTATAAAAACAGGACTCGCCCAGACCAGACTGGATCCAGATCCTGACTCCAGCACTCACGCCCTGGGAAACGTGGGGTAAGCTACTTAAAAGGGGCACAGTGGTATTGCCTGACTTAGGGTCGAGTCACGAAAGGTTCCTAGCATGGAGTCCAGAGGGCAGTCAGCTTGGTGATTGCTGGCTGCAGTTTGTCACAGAGGTGGAGTTGCTATGTTTTGTTCAAGGCTGTCTCCTGGCATCTCCGGTACCTGGAGTGGAGCTGGACCCCCGTGAGTGTTCTGCCTGAGAGGGCAGGTCCTCTGCGTTTCCTGTCCAGGGCTGTGTCTGGTTCGTGGTGGTGCCCCCAGATCCTGCCTGTTCTTGGCCGTTCGGAAAACTTCAGGGTGGGTTCTGGATTCAAAATGTGCCTCAGCCACATCTGCTGTGCAATGTCACAGAGGCACGGAGCTCTTCATTGCTGCCTCTCTCTGATTACTTCTCTCTCTCTCAGCTGCCTCCCCTCCCCACCAGCTCGTCTGTCCAGCGCATCCTCCACGGTCTTGGTGATCAGAGGCCAGGAAGCCGGAGAATCCCCTTCCGAAACTGGAGTCTTTCTGCTTCTGCTGGCTGGTGGGCTGTGTGGAAGCTGCAGCCTCTGCAGCAAAGAGACATGCTGCAGCTCTTAATGGCAGGCTACCTTCCCCCCTCTTGTTGCAGCAGATCCCAGAGACTCACCGCCAATTTCTTCTTTCTGGTGTCTTCTCTCCCAAATTCGAAGAATGAAATTCACAGACAAGGATGAATGAGAGTAAAACTAGGATTTATTCAAGTGTGAATTAAAACAGAACTCCTGTCGGGCGAGAGGAGATCCTAAGGGGTCCTCGATGGAGCGTGCCATCTAGGGGTTTATATAGCACTCCCGTCCAGATGTATGCTAATCAGCATTTGGAGCAGCACTCATGTTATGGGTTAACCCTTGAGTGGGAGCTTCCATTCAGGTCTGCCCCATTCCGTTTTCTCACCGCTCGCCTGCAATCCTAGCCTCCCAGGAGTTTGTGGTTGGCGGATGCTGGGGTTTCAGGCTGCGGTGCTCTGTGGAACGGGTGGCCGACCTGCCTGGGCAGGGCCAGGCTGCCTCAGGGTGACCAGTCTGTGAGCCCTGGCTGTTCCACAGGTCCATGCATCTTCTCAGTGGGGATTAATGGGCCGGCTGTGTGCTTGGCAGCTGGGGAGCCATGTCACTTCTAACAAGAACCCCTCTCTTCCGCTCCTGGGGTTCTTAGGGCCCATTCAATGCCCGTTTCTCAGAAGAGGATGCTGCCACCCTGGGAGAACCAGGCACCTGCCCTTCTCTTTTCTCAAGCAGGGGTTGGGGTCCTGGGGGAGACTTGGTGCTGGAAGGGAGGGGGCAGTGCCAGGACCCACTGGTGTGCACCTGCTCTCAAGATGATTGTCCCAATTTTCAGGGTGCCTTTTGGCTCAGACTCACCCCCAGGTCCTCCTGCGGCGTCTTGGTCCACTCAGGCTCCCTGAACAACGTCCTACAGACCAGGAGGCGGAGGAGCCGGTACTGGCTGTCTCACAGCTGAGGGGTCGGGCCCCTCCCAGGCCTCTTTCCTTGTGCACACACTTGGATGTCTTCTCCTTCGGGGGTCCCCAAATCCTGTGGCATTAGGACTCATCCTTACAACCTTATTTAACCTTAATCACTTCCTCAAGAGCCCTGTCTCTATGTAGGGTCACATTGGGGGTTGAGATTTAATAGGGAATTTGGGGGGTCACAATTAAGCCTATAACAGGGCATCACAAGCTCCAGAAAATATCTATGCTATGGGGTTTACTTATCCCTGGAATGAGGTCCAGTGTGGCTCTTTCCTGTCATTTCACCCTTAGAGAATGAGACTCAGGGAGAGGCAGTGACTCACCCAAGGTCACACAGCAAGTAGAGAGCAGCTCTGGAGAACAGCCTGAGATTTCTCACACTATCTATCTGGGCCTTTTCTGATGCTGGGCTGTCAGGATGGTCAGATGGGGCTGATACACTGGCTTGCATGGCTATTGGGCCCTGCGTCCATGAGCGCTGGGAAGCCGCGGGGCCCAGGGGCCGCAGGTCTGGCTCCAGCTCCTCTCAGCCATTCCAGTTCCAGGAGGGCCCTGCCTGTGCCTTCGGCAACTCTCACGGTGCCTTCCCTCCTGGTAGCTGAGACGCCTTCCCTCCTGGTATCTGGGGCTCGCGGGCAGCTGATCACCATGGAGCACATTCCCTGCGTCTGGGGGATTCATCTCAGGCACTCCCTGCTCCTCCTCACCTCTGCTATCCTCCCACCTCCTCCTCCCTCCCCAGGACCTCTGACCGTCCCCTGGTCCCTGATCATGGGAGAGGCACACGCCACCCTGACTCTGCGGCCATGTCCCTGTGATTGACAAGCCACCAGCTCTGGAAGAGGGACACGGCTGTTTGCTGGGAACAGAGGAGGGACCAGCCAAGTCCGGCACCCTAGGGCTCAGGGAGGCCTCCTGGAGGTGGAGAGAGCCCTGGGTTAGGGCTGGGCCTGGAGCCTGGGGACATGGGGAGCAATGGAAGGGGACAAGGCAGGGTGGTGGGTGGGGCAAGGGCACAGCACACCTGAGTTTGGAGCTCGTCAGACTGGTGCTGGGGAGCCATGGAGGGTTGGGGAGAAGGGAGGGACATGGTCAGAGAGGCAGGTTCTTCCACAGATAGCGGCCTTGAGCAGGAGACCTGTGTGTCCCCCTGTTGCTCCTGCCCCCCAGCCTCCACCTGGAGCATCCCAGAGTGAGACTCATCCTCTGTCCCTGCTGTGACCTCAGGGCAGCTGGACACAGTGTCCCCAAGTCCTCCAGGCTGTGGCTCAGAGCCCCCACACTCCCTCCTTCGTTGTGTCCCTGTGTTTGTGTCTTCGGTGGCCCTTCTTGGAGTGGAGCTGACTCCATTGATACTCCTCCCTCCCACCAGGATTTATTGAGCACCTATGGTGTGCCTGGCACTGCTCTGGGGGCCACAGCTGAGAACAGACCAGACGGCAACCCTGACCCAGAGCCTCAGCCCAGGAGAGGCTCAGACGGTCCCCAAATAACTAGGACCTTCCCCAGGATTAGAGTACCAAGGACAAGGTTCCCACTCTGGAGACTGCATTGGAGTCTGGCCTTGTTGGGAAGCTGGGAGGGCTTCCTGGAGGAGGGGACAATCACCCGAGGTCTGAGAGGTGAGGGAGGAAACTGCAGAGGAGGGAGTGTGTGCTCCAGGCCATGGAAACTGCATGTGCAAAGACCCTGAGGTGGTCATGGGGTGGGTTCAGGGCCTGAGTGATGGCCCCTGAGGAGCCAGTGAGGCTGGAGAGGGAGGGTGGGTCACACAACATGGGGGGTCTTGAACCTGCAGGGGGCTTGGCTGTGGGGTGTGAGGAGGGGCAGGAGGGGTGGGCAGGGCTCGGAGGTTCCCTGGTGGAGACAGAGAAGGCCCCAGCACAGCCGGGACCTGGGGAGTCACTTTTAGGGACAAGGTCGTTGTAGTCACTGGCTGGGCCGCTGTGACTTTTTCTTCTTTCCTCCCCAGGTGGAGGAGGCCCCTTCCTTCCAGTCTGACCTCTTGTCTGCTCCGTCCAGACCTCTTGGTTTCCGAACATGTGTTCAGCGGGAGGGCCTTTTAGAGACCTCTTGGGCCCGCCTCGGAGGACAAGGCTGAGGAGAAGGCCTGGGAGGTGGGGGCCTTCCCAAGAGCACACAGTGAGCACAGGCAACGCTGAGGAGTGCCCCAGAGCAGGGCCTTCCTGTCCCGTCGGGCCTCGCCCTTGCCTGCTGGACTGCATGGCTCGAGTGGAGCCTCTGGGCTGAGGCCCCACTGCTCCGCCACCTCCTGAGCCAATAGTCAAGGAGCCCTTGTGCTCACGGTACCGTTCTTTCCAAAGGTTCAAAGAGAAGTTGATAAATGGGTCCTGTCTTGTCCCAGGAGATTATAGATTTCCTTGTTCTTTATTATAGCTTTTCAGTTTTTACAGCCCTCACATACGGACGCCCCTCCCTGGGGCAGCCAGCCGGTGATCCTGGAGGAGTTTGCTCCTGCTGTGCCAGGGGCACCTTTCTGGCGGTGGCCTGGGCAGTTGTGCCTGTAGGACATGTGTGGAGCCTGCCCTGCGGCTGGGGCAGCAGCCTCTCAGGGTGCTGGGTCCACCCTCTCCACTCATCCTGCCACCCTGCCCAGGAGGTGGTCAGCTCCCTGTCACTAGCAGGGTCGCCAGAGACCAGGCAGTACTTGTCAGGGAATGGGGACATCAGACACTGAGTTGGTAGGGAAAAGGACATGGTTCTCAGTTTAGATTATCACTGTGACCAAAAGACCTGATGAATAAAATGTAGAGGAGGAAAAGCTGACCTTGGTCATGGTTTCAGAGGTCCAGTCCACAGCTCTAGGCCCAGAGGGAGGCAGAACATCATGGTGGCAGGCACAGAGGAGGAAAGCAGCTCAGGAAATGGCAACAAGGAAGAAGAGAGAGCACTCCACTTGCCAGGGACGAAACATAAACCCCAAAGGCACAGCTCCAGAGACCTCCTTCCACCTGCCCACAGTTACCACCCACGTGGGTTAATCCACTGATTAGGTCCTGCCTCGCATAATCTAAGCAGCCCATCTCTGAACAATTTTGCATTGCCTTATACATGAGCTTTATGGGGGAGACACCTCATAGCGAAACCTTCATTCCAGCCCAGCAGGAAGTGGACGAGAAGGGGAGGCAGAGGGGAAGGACACGGGGAGGGAGGCCCCAGAGCTGTGGGTCTGGTCTTCCTGCCATCCCCAGGTCCCCCCACCTCTCTCCAGGATTCGGCCGTGCCCTTATCCCGTAGATGAGAAACGGGGACCTCAAGGTTGGGCAAGGCAGTAGCAGCGAGTGGGGACCTCAATCCAGGCCCACCCGGCTCTTCCCAGGAGCTTCCTGTCTTCAAGAGCACAGGCTGTTCTGAGCAGAGAGCTCACCAGCCTCCAGTCAGGTGCTGGGCCGCCAGGTCCCGAGATTCCCGATCTCATCAAACCCTGATGGGGCCCCAGTGGTAGATACTGTGACCCCCACTTCTCCCATGAGATGCTGAGCCTTAGTCCTGAGCCTGCGCAGGGCCTGGCCAGAGAGGTTGTCCATGTGAGGTGTCTGTGAAGCCAACGCCCCGACAGGGAATGGTCCAGGCCCTCTGTCCTGAGCATGGGGTCCACAGGCCCCATACCATCTCCAGAGTCCGACCTTCATGGCGGGCAGCTCGGCTCCTCGGCTCCTTTCCATGGAGGACCCCTCCTCTGAAGATTCAACCAGGAGCATAGGACCCTGAGCTGCCAGCACTGGTGAGGGTAGGGTTGTCCCCTTCCTCATTAATACAACCTCTCCACACTGACACTGCTGACCCCCAGCACGCCTTGGTGGACGGAGAGGACGATCGAGGAGCCGGGTAGTCCTTCTGGCGAACCCCATGCTGTTGTGTGGAGACATCCTCAGGTTGACCCCTATCTCCCAGCACTCCTGCAGCCACCTGAGCCCTGACCCATGTCCTGTCCTGGGGCAGCTGTCCTAGACCTGAGGTCAGGACTCCTTGGTCTCTGCTCCACTTCCTCCCCTGAGGCCAGCTCCTGTGGTAGAGCTGAGGCCTCTGGGGCCCTGGCTCCTCCTCCACAGTTCGCCAGTCCCTCTTCAGCTTCCTGCTCCTCAGGGGCGTCTGAGTTCCTCGAGGGCATGTGCCGACTCTGCCCCAGAGCAGCCTGGGACCCACACAGTGTGGTGTCCCTGGTCTGGTTCCAGGCTGCTGGTTTAGAATTTATTTCATGGGGGTAGGAGAAGCTTAGCAATGTACATCCTTAAGAAGTTCCTGCAGTGATTCTTTTTTGTTGTTGTTCTTTTTAGTTATACATGACAGTCAAAATGTATTTTTGGCAGATTATACATACATAGAGTATAACTTATTCTATTTAGGATCCCACTCTTGTGGTTGTACATGATGTTACCCTGTTCATGTATACAAAACAAGGTTAGGAAAGTTATGACTGGTTAATTCTACTGTCTTTCCTATTCCCCTCCCTGCCCCTTCCCTTCATTTCCTTTTGTCTAATCCAATGGATTTCTATTATTCCCCTCCCCAACCTCCCCTGTTTTGGGCTAGCATCTGCATATCAGAGAGAATTTTCAGCCTTTCATTTTTTTGGATTGGCTTATTTCACTTAGCATGATATTCTCCAGTTCTATCCATTTACCAGCAAATGCCATAACTTCGTTCTCTTTTATGGCTGAGTAATATTCCACTGTGTATATATACCACATTTTCTTTATCCATTCATTTATTGAAGGACACCTATGTCATTTCCATAGCTTGGCTATTGTAAATTGAGCTTCCGTAAACATTGATGCGGCTGCATCACTGTGGTATGCATATTTTAAGTCCTTTGGGTATAAACTGAGGAGTGGGATAGCTAGATTAAATGATGGCTCCATTCCACGTTTTCTAAGGAATCTCCATGGCGCTCTCCAGAGTGGTTGCGCCAACTTGCAGTCCCACCAGCAATGTATGAATGAATCTTTTTTCCCCACATTCGAACTGGAGTGAGGTGGAATCTCAGTGTAGTTTTAATTTGTATTTCTCTAATTCCTACAGTGATTCTTATGTATAAGAATCTAGCTGAAGCTGATGAAGAGGCCCAGGATGGAGCTCTGCAGCCTGAGCTGGATGATCCAGGCATTTGGAGGTTTTTTCCTAAGCCCCACCTTCTCCAGGCTGCCGGTTTCCACTGATTTCCAAGCTCAGCCCCAGGCTCTGTACATGTCCCATGCTGTGGGCCTCTGCCCTTGCGGTGCCTGACTTTTCTTCTATTGTGCATGTTCTCACTGTGCGGTCCTTAGCCATCCAGACCTCCAGGGCTTGTATGAGGACCCAGGTTTGCACGTGGGTGCCCTAGTCCTATACAGACCGTCCCCGGCTCATCCCTCATGTACTCACAGCTGTTGGGTCTGGGACTGTCTGTGGCTGGGGCTGCAGGGAGGGACAGAACTGGAGTGGCCCCGGGCTCTGTGATAGCCATCCTCCTGTGACTAGGGCTATTCATGGGCCAGCTCTGTCTGCTCCATCAGTGGTGGGGCTCCTGGGTAGGGTGGGGGCACACCTGACATGCACCTGGGCACAGCCTAGCTGAGTATGGTGGTGCATGCCTGTAATCCCAGCAGCTTAGGAGGCTGAGGTAGGAGGATGGCAAGTTCGAGGCCAGCCTCAGCAACTTAGTGAGATCCTGTCTCAGAATTGAAAATAAAAGGAGCTGGGGATGTAGCTCAGGGGTAAAGCACACCTAGGTTCAATCCCCAGTACCAAAAATAAACAAACACCTCTGCTCATTCTGAGAGCCAAGTTCTTTAGGCCTCTGAAGGCTGCACAGGTTTCCCAAAGCCCCTGAGAAACACAGCCATCCCTGGGGTCTCACCCTAAAGCCTCTGAGAGCAGGTGTCTGTGGGGCCCTTGCGACCATTGTCCAGGGGTGAGGCATGGGTCCCAGAGGTGGAGTGTGGTTGGTGGGGGGGAGGAGAGAAAAGAGCATTTGGGATACAAAGTACAACGAAGTCACACTGCTTGCTCAGCGCCAGTGTGTGCTGGCCATCATCCCAGGCTCTTTGTTTATTGACCTAGTACATCGGACAGCAGCCCGTGTTGAGTGTAGCTGTGACTTCCATTTCTGAGATGAGGACGTTCAGGCAGAGAGAGATTAGGAGACCAAGCCGTCCCTTGAATCCAGGGCATGGCTCTTAAAGGAGAGCAGCTCCTGGAGCTCAGAGCCAGCCTGGCACTGCCCATGGCCCTGTAGGCCTGGGCAGAGGCAGGCACGGCTGCTGAGTGATTGACAGAGGCGGGGTGCTCAGGTGTGTCTGAGGAAAAGGACAGTCAAGTGGAAGATCTCAGCCAGGGGAGGCATTCAAACTGCCCCGGGCACAGACAATGCAAATCTAAGTGTTGAGCCTGAAAAATCTGCCATTCAAAGGACCTGGGGACAGAGCAGTGGGGGATGGAGCAGGACGGGGGGACGACACGACACCTGGCACCGTCAGCATCTGCAGAGGTGCTGTCGCTGTGCTCACCAGGGAGGGGCAGGTGCCATGGACAGTGGCTCTGGGGCAGGCAGGGGACTCCTCCACGGTGGGGTCTCAGGCCCTAGGCAGCCCCTACCCAGAAGGAAAGGTCATCCCTGGGCCGTGCCTGCCATGGTGTGAGGAAGCCACGCAGGTGCCGGAGATACACACAGATCTGGGCTCCAGTCCTGGCTCTGTCCTTCCTGGCTGTGTGGCTGGCAGGCTATTTCTTTGAGTCTTGGTTTTCTAGTTCGTGAAGTGACTAGTTGGCCAATCTCATCTGCAGGGGTCCCTGTTACCGCCTGTGCACCTCCTGGTGGGGGGCAGCCAGGGGGCCTGAAGGGAGAGGGGCCCTCACAGCTGCTGGGACTCGCTGGGGCTGGGACTTTCTCACGCCCTCTCTCTCCTCCTCTTAGCTCTTCCTGGCTGATGCTGCCGTGAGCCCCAGTTTACAGATGAGGGCACTGAGGTCACAGTCTCAGTGCCAGCAATGGGCTGACACCAGAACAGGGACTCGGCCTTCCTGACCTCAATGTCCCCATCTTTCTGGTGACCTGAGCCAGCCCTGCTCCTCCTGGAGCTCCTGGTTGTGTGTCAGGCATGTCCCGTGGGGTCAGGTGCAGCAGCCACGTGGTCCTAAGGAAGCGCAGCTTGTCCAGCTGGCTCCGTCCCCCTCCTCCTGGCTTTTCCCTGGGTACCTGGATGCAGACTCAGGCATCATCCAGCCTCACCTGGGGCAGGTGCTGCACCCACAGGGGTTCCGGGGAGGTCTCTGGGAGCCCAGGCCAAGCAGGGAGGAAGTGAGAGGGCGAGGCTGGCACTGAGCCTGTCTGGGGGTGTTTGGAGCCCCCAGGGGAGCTGAGTCCATTAAAGGACCCCTCTGGTGGCCAGAATGTGACTCTGACCTTTTCCCCAAAGCCCCACTGCCAGGAGTTCCTCTTGCTGAGCCGCCTCCCTGCCCCTCCCCCTCCCCACCTCTGCCTTGTCTGCAACTTGCTCATGTCCCCTTGGATGTCTGGAAAGTCCCCTGGTGACCCATGCCTGAGGGCTCACCCCTCCCATCCCCTGCCCTCACGTGGGCACTGTTTCAGAGCAAGGCTCTGGAGTGGGACAGGCTGGGACCCCATCATTGACTGCATCTGTCACTGGCCCTGGAACTGCAGTGAGCTGTGGTTTTCGTCTCAAGTCCTTTTAAACCTTCCGTTCCCTCATCTCTCAAGTGGCGGTTGGAACATCTGCCTCACAGGGGTGGTCCTCATGAGGACCCCTGCACAGTGCCCGGCTGGGGGCTGGTGGCGTGTGCTCAGTAAACAGCAGCATAATGTGTCATTTCTATGAATGTCCTGGGCACCGCAGCCCCGACGCCACTCAACAGCATCAAAAGTCTGTGCTCTAGCCTGGCACTCTTGGCTCTGTCACCTGCTCGCCCAGCTCCATCTTCTCCGGTCCTACCTCTTCCCCTCAGAGCAGCCGGATTCAGAACATTCACTGTTCTTCTCACACGTCTGACGCATTCCTGGTGCTGCGTGCTCTGTGTGGCACTGTCTTCCTCACTGACTCCATCGGGCCCCCTGCCCATGAGCCCAGGGTTTAACCCACCTCCCTTCTGGGCTGGCTCCAACCCCAACTCCTCCAGGAAGCCTCTCGGCAAGCCCGGGCCAAGAGGACCTGCTCCCCCTTGAAGTTCATGTCCCCAGCTCAGGGACCCGCTGCCTCCTGGAGGCTGCCCTTTCCTGACTCACCTCCACCCTCCCTTGAGCTGCGACTCCATCAGACGGGGGGGGGGGGGGGGGAAGGGCTCCAAAGGCCTCCCCAGCAGGCTCAGTGCCATCCTCGCCCTCTCACTTCCTCCCTTCTGTGGCCTGGGCTCCCAGAGACCTCCCTGGAACCCCTGTGGGTGTAGCACCTGCCCCAGGTGAGGCTGGATGATTCCTGAGTCTGCGTCTCAGGGTCTGTGGGTCTGGAACGTGGCCCTCTGTGGTTTGCAGACTCCTGGACACTCTGACTGTAGGATTTTTGGGGTCAAAGCTGCTCAGGCCTGAGACTCAGGGAAGCCAAGAGGGGACCTCGGGTGCTCTCGTCTACGTTCCAGTGAGTCAGATTCTGTGGTTCTGATTCAAGGCACCATCAGAAGGCTCCTGTCTAAATCTAGGTGGCCCAGAATCCTGAGTGGGTTTGAATCTGGCCCACCATTCTGCAGTTGTGGGGATTTCGATGCTCTGACCCTCCATTTCCTCATCTGTATGGTGGGTTGGTGACAGCGAGTACCCTCAGGAGATGCAGTTCCAGGTGCCAGGTGCATGGTGGGCACTGAGGATTGGGCTGGAACCATGTGTCCCACAGGGCCTGGCAGGGTGGCGTGTGTGGGCCTGGGCACAGCCGGTGAGGTCTTGCTCTCCAAACATCTTATGGCACGCTCCTCTCCTCCTGATGACAGAGACGAGGCCTGTGCACCCAGATGAAGAGAGCTCAGTGACTGAGCTCATTCCACACACTTTGGCTGTAATTTTTGCAATCAGAGGTGCGACAGCCAGGCTAGCACGAATTTCATTTTCCTTCTTCACCGTTTCATGGATAAAGGGTTCTTTTTATCATTGTAGGGAGGTTTTAAACATACTCTTTTCCCCCTGAAGTTTCGTTCACTTTAGTCTGTGAAATAAACTGGCAACAAGGGGGGACCGGAAGAGGAGCACACAGGTTCACTAGGTGTTTCATGAGCCTGGGAGTCAGGCCACAGAGCGGGCTCAGGAGGGCAAGGTGGCCCAAACCTCCACGAGCTCGCCCAAGGGACAGCCTGGGCTGTGCAGGCAAGGACTTGGGTGGCTGGGAAGGTGGGGAGGAGGTGCCAGGAGAGCGGGGGCTGTCCTGTGAGCCAGATGAAGTCTCCCAGTGACACCCACTGTGGTCCTCCCTAGCTGAGCCTGGCAGGTGTCAGACGCCCAATCTCATCTTCTAGGCGGAAAGGGGGTGGATGGCAGATGGAAAAGGCTGTTTGTACCCTCCGTCTACTAATGCAGATAGATGTCGGATTTTTACAAAGACAACTTTTCCCAGCCATTCCTGTCTGCAAAGGTCTACGATTTCTCTGAGTAATCAAATTGCAATATGCCAAAGAAATATATTTGGGGTGGGAGGTTTTACTCTCCCACAACATAGATCTTAGCAAATTCAGCAGATGATTTCTTTTCTTTTCTTTTTTTTTGGTACCAGGAATTGAACTCAGGGGCACTCAACCACTGAGCCACATCCCCAGCCCTATTTTGTGTTTTATGTAGAGACAGGGTCTCACTGAATTGCTTAGCACCTCGCCGTTGCTGAGGCTGGCTTTGAACTCGCGATTCTCCTGTCTCAGCCTCCCAAAGTGCTGGGATTACAAGCGTGCACTGCCACCATGCCTGGCTATATGATTTCTGTTCTCTCCATAAATTGAGAACCTTCACCTCTTCACTGAAAGGAAGTCCTTTTTGGCTTCTCCTGGGATATCCCAATAGCCAGCATCACTATTTATAGACCCTCAGTCCTTTCTCCAGGAATGGCAGATGTGCAGGACAGCAGCTGCCTCAGGACATGGCTTGCTCTGCCAGGTGGGGGAATCCCAGTGCATGGAGCCCCTCCTGGGCCCAGCAGCCCCTGGCTGGGCTCTAGGCTGGCAGCGCTGGTGTGGACAGGTGACTCACCAGGCCTACGCTTCTCAGCCTGGGTAGGACTAGGGGACGTCCAAAGTAACTGCCCGTCTGAGAACATGGTCACTACAGCAGCGTAGAGCACGGGCAGCGTTTACACAGATGCTTCAGGTTGGGGATAAGGAGCTGAGATGCATTTGAGAGGGGCTCTGCCCTAGGTGACCTGGCGACCTCTGTGAGCCTGTGTCCTCCTCACAGTGCCACACCAGGGATCAAGACTCAGTCAACGCTGTTTTCCTGAAGTGGTAAACAAAGGCTTTCCAGGATGAGGCCCAGGTGGCTCCACTGTCCTGCTTTAGGAGCTAATGCCAATCTGGAGGCCCCAGCCACAGACTTGAAACAGGCCACAGACTTGGGGGACTGTGCAGGGAAGGTGTCTCTGAGGACCTCACCAAATCCCAGAGGGGTCAGAGAGTGCTGGTCCCACACAGGCCGTGGGCAGTCTACTCATCAGCAGCTGCTGGCCTGGCCCAGCACAGGCTGCACATGTCCCCCATGAAGCACACACAGCACGGTCACGGCTTCCACCACCTGCCACCCATACTGCAGAAACCCTTCAGGGGGAGGTGGACAGGCTGGGTGGCCAGAGGGCTTTGACAGGAGTGGAGGTGGGAGGGGCCTGGGAGTGTGTGACCAGGGGTCAGCGTGGGCCCCCTGCTGTGTACCCCAGAGAACACAGACAAGACAGCTGTGGGCTGCAGGGTCCCCCCAGGGTGACTCGGGGTCACCTGCTGCTGACCTCCATGCTCTGTTCCAACCCTAGCTTCTGATTTTTGCTTCCAGCCCTCCCCTCCCCTTGCCAACCTGCCTCAGAGACCCCCGATTCATCCATCCAGCAACGTCTCTTGGGGTCCACTGCGTGCCGGCTCTGACTGGGCTCTGGGGTAGGTTGGCATGGCTTCTGCCTGGCCCTGCCGTTGGGGAGGGTGGGCAGCCATGCCCTACTGTACTAGCTTTCTCTCTCGTCCTTCCCTTCCTTCCTTCTTATGGTCCTCCCATGAGGCAGGAGGACAGGGCCACCCCCTGCCCTGTGTGCACAGGCACACGCCACACCTGCAGCCTGACCTCCTCACCTGCAGCCTGACCTCCTCACCTGCAGCTTGACCTCCTCACCTGCAGCCTGACCTCCTCACCTGCAGCCTGACCTCCTCACCTGCAGCCTGACACCTGGTGTCCACCAACCTCTGCCTCTTGGAGGCCAGAGGAGCCCGGGCCTCTTCCTGTTGCATGGGTCCCAGAAATTGAAAACTGAAGAAACGCTGAAACAGATGAATTTAAATATTTACATTGAATAAATATTTACATTGAATCAACAGTGTGTGAGGTGTGACTCACCAGATAATCTGAGATTTCTTTTCTTTTCTTTTTTTGGTACTGGGGATTGAACTCAGGGGCACTCGACCACTGAGCCTCATCCCCAGCCCTATTTTGTGTTTTATGTAGAGACAGGGTCTCACTGAGGTGCTCAGCGCCTCGCCGTTGCTGAGGCTGGCTTTGAACTCGCGATTCTCCTGTCTCAGCCTCCCTAAGTGCCTGAGGTTTCTTTTAAAGAAGTGGATCCTTCCACGCTCAGCAGAGTGGATGGGAACTGGGACCCACACTAGAGCTGTTAGATGAGGGCCTCATCTTCCTCTTGTCACCCTGTCCCCAGGCTGCTGGGAGAACCTTACAGAGATGGCATCAGAAGGCAGTGCTTGAGTCCTTGAAGCACGTGGGCCCCAGACACACATGTGCCCCCGGGCATCGTCGCCTTCCTGGCACCACACACCATCCTGGGAGGTTGGTGTGGTCGTCATTCGAGGTCACAGATAGAGAAGCTGAGGCACAGAGACAGGGAGGACCTGAGGATCACACAGAACAGGTGGGTGGAGGAGTCGGGATCGGGTCAGCTGGTCCAGAGGCAGCGTCTCCACCCTACTGCTGAAAACCCGAGGGAGCCCTTCCTTCACTGGTGCCTCCAAAGCCCCCCGTCTCCTTCAGCCCCAGGCAGCCTCCTGGGACCACTGTTGGCCGAAGGCCTCCTGCATGTCCTCCCATCTGTGGGCTCCAGGACCTGCAGCGCCTCCAGGGGGCAAATCTCATCAGTCCTGTGGTCTTCACTGAGGAGGCCCCTGAGGGTCCCAGTGGGTGAGTGAGTCCTGGAGGCCTGCCTGGGACTCCACTGAGCACTTGAGGGCTGTCCTGGGAAGACAGAGATGACAGAGGGTCTGCATTTAGGGACCTGGCAGCTTCTGCCGGAAGGGTCACCCTCCCACATGGTGGAGGAGACCTGGAGGCCTGGAAAGCAGGCATGGCTGGCCTTGACCCTCAGGCCTCAGGGCCTGCATGGTAGGGCTCGAATGCCAGCTTCCCCAGGGCAGGCAGGTAGACCAGGGAGCACCCAGCAGGGACCCCGCCATGTCCACCCTGGGCCCTGCCTGCCCAGAGGCTCCCCAACTCAGGACATTTTCCACAGTGGGAAATGACTCCCAATTTCCCCAGAACTTCACCTCCATTAAGTTAAGCTGCAAGCCGAGTGCTCCTGGTGGACGGTGCTTTGTTTAATACCTTGATCTCACTTGTCTGATAGAAAAACGAGTTCTGTCAAACTCTTTGAAGCCAACTGTCAAAATAAAGTGTTTGGGGAGATAGATCTCTTACTCTGGTGGCAAAATTCATTTGAAATGATCCTTTAATCCAGCCTCCCTGCCAAACCTGGAGCTGACATTTTGAAGCCTGATCACCCCCGAACACTTCCCTGCCCATCCCCCGCCACCCCCGTCCTGGTGCCCTGTCCTTCTCAATTGCTTATAAAATAATGCAGGGGGGCTGTGGCTGCATAATTATGCTACGTTTGGTTTCTCAGGACAATTTTTCAGGGAGAAGTGACAGCACAGAGCTTTGTCTTTCAGTGTCTGCGTGGGTGAGGGAAAGGCACCGGCTGTCAGGGCGTGGGAACAGGGGGGGAGGACTGCAGGGACCCCGCGTCCCTGCACGGGCCTGGGGCTGCACCCTTTCTCCAGTCCCCGCTTTCCATGCTGCACCCTATTCCTCCTACCAGATCTAAATCCTGCATTTGGGCCCAACACTTTACAGTTTGCAAAACACTTTCATGATGGTCGCTTATTTATCAGTTGTGCTTTTCTTCCTATTGTCAATGCCATGGGCATTTGGATTCGCTGTGGGCCATGACTTGCGTAATGCTTGGGAGCTGCAAAGACCTACAAGGCGCTTCCCTCACCTCCTGGATTCTGGAGTCCAGGCTGTGGACAAATGGCTGTGATGCTATGTGGCAAAAGTGGTGGTGAATTTGTGCTCGGCACATAGTAGGCCCTTCCCTCACTTGGGAAGTGTTGGGAAGAGGGTAACAGAGAGCTGAACAATAGTGACTGGTGATTGGAACTTCAAATGCTCTCAAATAATCAAACATCCGGAGGAGGTGATTCCAGCTTGGTCAGATGCGCAGGGATGTCAGCAACAATTTGGGCTTCCTCTCTTTTCTCTTGACCATCTTGTCTGCGTTAGTTTTTTATCCTGCGCTTACTGCCTCATGGTTTCAAGATGGCTGCTGTGGCTCCAAATATCATATCTCACGCTACAGCATGTAAGATAAGAACATTGTGGGAAGAGGCAGAAAAGCATTTCCCAGAAGCATTCCCTCCACCAGGGCACCTGCTCTCACACTTTAATGGGCAGGTCTGGGTCCCAGCCTGACCCCTAAAACAATGCCTGGAGAAAGGGGCTGGCTGCTAGGCTTGGCTTCACCCCAGGACAGGAGGAAGCCCCACGTCTGAGCCTGTGGCTGCAGAAGGAGCCCTGGGTTCTGGGAGTGGGGGAGGAGGGGCAGGCACGTGTGGCCCCGCCTTCTCCCCGTGTTTGCTGACCAGTGTCCTGGCAGGTGGGTTCTGGGTGGTGGCCAAGCCCAGGGCCTGGGGACAGACAGCCCTGCTGTCAGCCTCTGCCCCTGAGGGCCATGTGGCCCTGGAAGTGACTGACCTCCTGAGGCACAGTGGCCCCCATGGGGTGGGGATCCCGACAGCACCAGGAGCGTAGGGAGGTGACGGTGACGGAGTCGTGCGCAGGCACCTGGAATGTGGGGGGCTGACACTGTCCACTACTGCAGTGCTCAGGCCATCTGTGAAAAGGGCCCGGAGCCCATCTGTCCCAGTCCCAGGTGACACAACAGCACCGTGAGCTCATGCGTGACCACTTCCTGTGTGAGCTGGCACTTTCTCTCAATCCTCCGGCCTCTCCCCAGGAGGAGGCCGTGTCACCCGGCTTGCAGCTGGGAAGCTGCCAAAGGCACAGGGAGGGACCCCAGGTGGAGTGAGGGCAGGGGTGCCAGGAGGTCACGTTCCAACCCTTGAGCTGGACCCTGGGCAGAGCCGGCACAGCAGGTGCCCAGGTAGCCCCGCCTGCTCTGCTGAGTGCCACCTGAGCCCTGGCTGGTGGCTGGGCTGACTTCTCTCCTGCCCTTGTTCTCTGCTCTCCCACGTCCCAGGGTCCAGAGCCCGCCTGTGGCATGGGGAGACGCGCCCACTCTTCAGCTGTCCCTCGCTTTCCAAGTTGATGAATAAACACGGCCTGTGTTCAGCAGGGCGCCTGCTTCTTGGCGACGTCCGTTCTTTGGGGGAAATAATATCTACTCTAAACGCTCAGCACAGAAAACAAGCACACGCTGACGCCGGACGATGCGCTCTGTATTAATAGATGCACGACGTCTGCGGAGCTCACTTCTGACGATCACGCTCCTACAGGCACGTTGCAGGCTGAGGCTCCTGGCTCCTGGCCAGCACCGTGCTGCAAGCTGGGGCACCCAGTGTGACCCAGCCTGCAGCCATCCCTGCTGGGTTGCTGCTGCTGCCCCCACAGACCTGCCCAGCCCTCCTGGCCCTGCCAGCTTCCCAGAGAGGTGGCCTTGGGGTAGAAGGAGAAGGTGGATCTGGGAGGGACCCCAGGGTCAGCTCACAGATGGGGAAACGAGGCTGGTTTTACCGCTTACTCTGTGCTGGGCACCATTGCTTCTGGGTGCTGGGTACACAGCAGGCGTGTGCTGGGGACATAAATGTGTGACCACGGCAGGTGGTGCTGAGCATGGTGACCCCTTCAATGGATGGAGGGGCACTGCTTTCTAAATAGGTTACCACCTTCCCTTCTTCCCTGGGCTTTAGCACCTCTGACCCTCACATTCTGTGACTGGGACGCCTGCCCCAGTCAGACCCTCAGACCCTGGCTCTCCAAAGCTTCGAGTTAGCCCACGACTTCCTGTCTACATCACCCACGGCCTCTCCCTTCTCTGGAGCCCATTTCAGACCTTCTGAGTTTATGATGTGTCACATGTTATCAGCCATGACAATGGCAATTAGAACAATTAGGCCAGGTGATAAACTCCAGCTGGATGAGGACCCTCAGCGAGTCAGGGCCTCGCCTGCCTCGTGCTGAGGAGGCCACCTGTCAATCACCTCAGCAGCCCAGTCCCGGGTCATGGTCAGGAGGGAACGGTGCTGCCCGCTCTTTAGACCACAGGCTTTGGCTGACCCTGGTGTCCAGCCCTGCCCCTTCCATTGCCTCCAGGAGACCTGGGGAAGGCCACTGACCTCTCTGAGCTCATCCTCCTCCCATGGGAGCTGGAGATAACAAAGTGACCAGCTCAGGGAGGACCCTGCTGTTACTGTCTGTTGTATCAAGGCAGGCGATTCTCTGTCCCCAAGGGCATCACCATGCACCCAAAGGGCCTGGTTTCCCGGGGCCTCTCGTTGTTGGAGCAGTGAGGAGACCAGGACCGTGGCCTGCAGCACTCACTTGGCATGTGACTTGGACAGGTGGCTTGACCTCTCAATAAGCCTCACCATCCTTCCCTTCTGTAAAATGGGCACAATAGTAACGACCACCGGGAATTACTAGGAGGATTTCCTGAGGGTGCATCCACTGGAGGCTGATTCCCGGGCCCAAATGACATGCCCAGGGTACTCTGTACAAACCATGGGTCCCCTGGGTCCCTCAGATCCTCCTCTATAACATGGAGACTGTGGCCGTCCCTGCGGAGCAGGAGCAGCCCCCCATGCGCACTGGCTGGCATTGCTCTTATTTTTCTGCTTGCAGAAGAACACCCCATGGCACCTTCCTGTCTTCTCTGTCTTCCTCTGTCAAGCAGGGGGAGGTGGGGGGGGGCAGCAGCCTCCTTTGTGGACTAGAATTCACGCAGAGAGGAGCTGAGCACAGGGCCTGGGCGCTGCATGCCAGCCTCGAGGGAGCACCAAAGCCTTTCCTTCCCTCCACCATTGCACTTAGAGTCCAAGAAACCGAGGCCAAAGACACTAAATTAAATGTCTGGGAACAAGACACTATACCCTTGCTAAATTATGCAGGGCGGACAATTAGAGTACAAAACGATCTATAATAAAGAGCTAATTGGGCGGGACAGAGGCGGATTGTCCCAGCAGCCAGAGGAGGGGGAGAATCTGCAGCCCGGGACAAGGGCTGCCTTGCCAGGCCCAGGGGCTCTCGTTATAATATTGACTCCCTTAATGTGAGAGCTTCCAGCAGGTGAACCCCTGGGGCCACACTGAAACCCTGTCCAACCACCGCACCTCCTGACTGGTTGACTTCTCCCTGCCTCTGCCCTGGCTCTGTCCACTATGGTAGCAGCCAGAAGAGTCACCCTGGGAGAGCAGGGTGGGGCCCTCTCTTCTCCCAGCATGCCAGGCTCCTGCTTTACTCAGGCACTGTCCCTGGGTCAGTGGCCCTGGGCCCTGCAGTCTCCAGCCCTCATCTCCCCCTCCCCGCACTGCCTGCACTCCAGCCACAGGCTCCTTCCGGGACCCTGAGTGCCTGCAGAGGCTGCTCTTGGCTTGCCTGTGACTGCCCCCACCTCCAGCCTCCTCCGTCTGGTGCTGCCCAACATCACCTGCTCTAAGGTCCCTCCTGGACCCCTGTTTACACCTGTGACCCAAAGACCCCCTCACCTCCCCAGTTCCCTTTCTCTGCAGCTTTTCATGCAACTTCCGCACCCTGCAGCTCACCATTTGGGGCTCCCTGGTTGCCCCTTTTAGAACCTGGGCCCTTGGGCGCAGGAGAGTGCCTGTTGCCAGGGCGGCAGCAGCACCTGGTGAAAGGTGCTGGAGCAGAAGGGGCTTAAGCACTGACTATGCTCCACGGGTGACGGAGTGGCCCGGTCCTCAGGAGGCTTCATCTGTCCCTAGGTGTACTCAAGCGCAGCTGGCACATGATGTCCCAGTCTCAAGGGCTGCACAGCCGTGGGGTCCGGGTTCCCCACAGGCTCTGCCAGGGTCCCAGGTGGGGGTCGAGCACTGCCTGAGGAGCTCGTATGTGGGTGCCACGCTGCGCAGTGTTCCAGAGAGGGCCCAGGGATGTCCAGGAGCGCCAGGCGACCCCGCCACCCACTGCCAGGACGAGTCTGGCTAATTTGAGGGGAACAGGCCTCTCTGGATTTCACCTGCACTCGGTGCTTGGAGTCTGAGCTCTCAACTGGGTCCCTCTTGGAGCTGCTCAGACACCAGGGACAAGGATGCTCTCTGGCTGTCCATGCCCCCTGGGCCTCCCTCCTTGGTTGGCTCATCTGCCTCCTCCTCACCCTCAGGGAATCACAGCCCTGTCCTCATACCCTAGGACTCATGCACTGCTCCCAGTAAACCCAAAGAAGGCTGCCCAGGGAGTCAGGGACCTGGCTGCCTCAGGGTCCCTCAGCCAGGAAGCCCCTTTGTGGGAGCCAGGGAGCAGCACCCTCTGGTGGCGCAGATGCGAGAAGGCGGACAGGACACGTAGGGGGTTGGGGGGATCTCAACATTTAGTCTACAGGACACATTTCTTGTCCAGCTCCACTCTGGGCTGTCCAGCTTCCCCCAGTAACTTTACCACAGTCCCCCTGGACCCCTAAGTCATTGCACCCAAACCTGTATGGATCATCTGCCCTCCCCGTCCCTCTCCCCATTTCCCCCAGCCTCAAGAGGCAACCCCCTCCATCTGGAGACCCAGGCCACCTGAAGGGTGGCTTCCTTCACTTGAAAGCACTTTGTACTCTCTCAGTTTCAGGATCCCTGGAGTCTGGTGACACATTCCTAGGCCTGGGTGACTTCTCCACAACTTTTTGCCTAAGCTACGCTGTTTTTCCGTTATGTGCAAAGAGCCCTGGTTCAGACACCAAGGAAACCTGTTTACTTAAGAAACTGATTTGTCTTTAAAAAGCACTCTTTCCCACAATGATGTATCTCTCAGTCACATTCGGAAAGGACTCATCAAATAAAAGGAATGAAACTTTTGCAAACCTGTATGGAAATTAAACCCACAATCTGGGCTCACGCTTGTTTGACAAGTGATAATTAAGTGCTGACAATATAATTTCAGTTTGGACGCAAACATGTTTTTCATTAAGAAGTAATCAAAGAGATCCTCACACTGGGGAGCCTGGTCTCCTCTATGGGAGCTCAGCTCCTCAGCTGAGAGGGGCTTTGGGTCCTGCACTGAGTGTCTGCTGCCCCCTGCCAGGTGGAGCACGGAACCCAGAGGTGGCACTAGGATTTCTGTGCCCCAAGACCCTGGGGCAAGTCCCAGAAGGCAGCTTGGCCAGCTCCTCTCTCACTGAGGGCCATCCTCCTGTCCTGATGACCCCAGCCCTGAGTGTGCCCGGAGTTGGCTGGCAGGGCCTGGGTGCTGAGCCCAGGAAAGGACAGGACACTGTAGACTCTACCATATCCCACATCCTTCAGGGGTCATGTCCACTCCATTTAATGGAAGAAGAAACTGAGGCTTCAAGGTATGTAGTCACTTGTTCAAGGCCTCATGGCTAAGGAGGGGCTGGACATGTGCACTTGTCTGAATCTGGAATCACCCCACCCCCAGGGCCACCCCAGTTCCCTTCCTCTAGTGAACTTGCCTATTCAGTGCTTCAATGTCCCCATCTGTATGGGGACAATAGTAATGCTTTCCTTATGAGGTCCTTTGAGAAGGAAATAAATTGATTAAACACTTATAATAGTGCCTGACACATGCAAGGCCCTTAGACTCACTTCTGTTAGCTCCAATGCTTATTAAATATAATCAATATTAATATCAACAACATGTGGATATTATCTTTCTTCCAGCACGTGGAAGCAACACATGTCCCCCTTTAAGCATCTCTGCAAGTCCGAGCAAGGTAAAACTAGAACAGAATCCTACCAACACTGGGGAAGGACAAAGGACACCGAGATCAGAGAGGGTCCCAGAGGAGCAGCTGAGAGAAGGCCAGTGCTTCCCCAGGAGGACAAAGAGGCAGCTGACTCTGCACAGCAACATGATAGACAGAAAGCCAGGGAACAATATTTTAGTGTCAAACAAAATAAGCCGAGTAGCCAGGTGCTGTGGTGCACACCTGTAATCCCAGCAACTCAGGAAGCTGAGGCAGGAGGATTGCCAAGTTCAAGGTCAGCCTCAGCAACTTAGCAAGTCCCCAAGCAACGTAGAGAGACCCTGTCTCAAAATAAAACATGAAAAAAACTGGGGATATGGTCCAGTGGTTAAGCACCTCTGGGTTCAATCGCCAGTACCAAAAAAGAAAAAGAAAAAAACGCAAAGTAGAATTCTAGACCCGGCTAAGTTGTCATTCAAATTGAGCAAGGAAAAAAAGACGTTTTAAGGCAAAGACGCACTTGGAAGCTCTTGAAGCTCTTTGTGTTGGTCAGCTCTCTGATGCCTTGGGAAAAACAACTTAAAAGAGGAAAGGTTTATTTGGGTTTATGGTTTCAGAAGTTAGGATCCCTGGTTGCCTGGCTCTGTTGCCTTTGGGCATGGGGGGGGGGGGCAGCACATCATGAAGGGTTGTGGGTGGCAGAGGAGGATCCAGGAAGCAAAAGAGAGGAAGGAGCAGGGCCCAGCCCCACTGAGGGCACCCCCCCCCACACACACAAGGT
Organism: Geosciurus inauris; assembly: GCA_004024805.1. Lineage (NCBI taxonomy): Eukaryota > Metazoa > Chordata > Mammalia > Rodentia > Sciuridae > Geosciurus > Geosciurus inauris. The sequence goes on from PVHX01008637.1 coordinate 61,935, forward strand.
TCCTCCACGGCCCAACCTCCAAGTCCTAATAGCACCGCAGGGTGGCTCCCCAGCCTTTAACACCTGGCCTTTCCGCAACATTTGAGATCCAAACCATAACAATCTTGTTCAGAGAACTAATAAATCACTCAGGAAGAAAAACAATGGTCCCAAAGAGGAGGGGACCTAACCTGCGATGGTGAGCAAAGGAACAGGGAAATGTGGGGCCAACCGAAGGAAATAAGCAAAGCCAGTGGTAACAGCCGCGCTGAGCAGGGCGTGAAGGAGGACGCGGGCGGATCACACAAAATCAAGAGAGAGGAGAGATCAAAGCGAACACATACAAAGTGTTTGTGTGGCTCCAAGGGAGGGAGGGGAGGGAGATTGATTTACTTGAGAGTGTGTTCAGTCAAGTGTGCTTATTATGATTTTAAAGCTGATCAATTAAAGAAGAGAACAGACAGTGCAGTTCCCAAGCCAGCAGAGGAGAAAGAGGGAACAAACAAAGCCTGATCAATAGGAAGGGATGGCAGGAAGGGAGCCAGGGACAAACACACACACACACACACACACACAGAATAAAAAGCAAAGGCAAACAGAGACTTGTAGCTGAAAGCAAAAAAATAAGAAGGCAGGGTCTGCCTTTTACATCTGTGTGCGACTGTGGGCCAATGACTTGGTGACGTCACTGCTCTGACCTGGATGTCCTCATCCGGCACGTTGGAAGGAGAGGGTGATTTGTCAATAGAAAGCGCTCCAGGAAGAGTGTTCACGGGGGTGAAACCCAGGAAGCGTCAGGTGAGAGCGAGTCGCTGTCATCACTGTGGTGGCTCAGCCAGGTGTGTCCCCAGACACCCCAGCCACGCCCACCTAGTTCTCCCTGAGGGTCAAGGACCACTGTCCTCCTTGCTTTGCTAATGAGGCCCCAGGTGAGAGGTCACCCTGCTGGAGGATGGCTGAGCCTGGGATAGTCTGTTGTCCTCTGACCCCAAAGCCACTTGTTGATCCTGTGACAGGGAACAGCCGCCGTCCTCTGTGGGTGGGCCTCGGTCTCCTCGTCTGTGCTCCTGGGTACACAGGGCAGTCATGAAACTGGGCACACAGGAGGTGTGGGAGTGTGGGGCTCTCGCTGTCATTATGGCCCCCGGGGGCAGGGGGTGGGTCCTCAGCTGCACAGACAAGGCGGGAGGCTGAGAGGACTAGGGATCCATGACCTTGCCCCTGGGGCCGACTTGTAGGTCGAGGTCCGGCTGCAGTGGGAACTCTGGGCTGGGCTGGGGTGCCCTGGTCCCTAGCCAGGGTCAGGGCTGGGTGACAGCTGAATGAGTGACTGGAGTGTCCTTGGGTCCTGCTGCTCACATCATGCTCTGCAGAGGAGCCTCCCAGCAGAGAGCAGCTCAGAAACCGGCAGAGTCAGGGCCGAAACAGCTCTCCATGAGGGAGGACGAGGCCCCAACTGCACGCCTCAGTGTCCACTGTGACACTCACTGCTTGACTTCATCTCTTCTCTGTGCCCCCTGGCACGATGCCAGCTCTCTGAGCGCAGGGGTGTGCCCTGTTAGTGTTGGGCCCCACGTGGCAGGTGCTCAGTGACCCCTGTCAGTGAGGCGTCATCACTGCTCTGAGCCTCAGTTTCCTCATTTGAGGAGCCCCTGCAGCTGTCCTGAGGACATCAGGGGACCCAGCCTGCCGAGGTGATATGCAGGGTGACATAAGCAGGGAAAGACTCTAACTCTCTGCTGTTCGAGTCTTGAAATGGGTTTTCCAAGGTCAGACCCAGTAGTACACACCTGTAATCCCAGCAGCTTGGGAGGCTGAGGCAGGAGGATTGCAAGTTTGAGGCCAGCCTCAGTAACTTAGGCCCTAAGCAACTTAGAAAGATCCTGTCTCTAAATAAAAAATAAAAAGGGCTAGGGATGTGGCTCAGGGCCCCTGGGTTCAATCCTCTCTACAAAAAAAATAAAATAAAAATTTTAAAAAATGGGTTTATGGACATCACGGTGTGAGTGTTCTTTCTTTTCCTCTGCTAAGGTAAAGCTTTATTTTATTAGAGGTATGAGAGATTACTCAGCTGACTCAAGTGGCCACCAGGGAAATTCCCAAAGGGACAAAGAGGCCAGGATTGGACTCCAGAGATGACCCTGCGCTGTCTTTGCTCTTCATCTAAGTGATGGCAACAGCTTGTTCTGGATGTTTGCGGCATCCTGGGCCCACTCTGTCCTCGTCCCTTCATTTATATCTGCCAGACAGGTGTCAGCCCCACTTCAGACACGAGGAAAGCGGGTGCAAAGTGAAGGGAGACCCAAATCCAGGTTCTTCCCATCTGAAGCTCTCGGTGCTTTGGCTCCTTGAATTCCCAGGACCCTCCAGCCCCTCCCCTATCCAGCAGGCTCCTGCAGAGCTTTGGGAGATGAGGCATCAAAGTGGCCCCACCCGCAGCTCCCCACCACGGTCACCCATGAAGGTGAGCAGAGGTCCCGTAGCCCTAGGGGGCATTCTGGGCCACACAGAGAAGGCGTTTGCTGTAGGAGGGCAGAGGCTAAGGAGGGAGAGGCCCATGTTGGATGGCCTTGCAGCCATGCTGATGACCAGCTGGGACAGTCACTGAGCCTCTGTGCACAGCAACATTGACTGAGCAATGGAACCAGGTCCTGGAACCACTGGAGGTTCTCCAGGTGACAGACCCCAAGGGAACTCAAGGTCACATGACTCCCTGGGCCGACAGGGTCACCTCTGGGTTCCTGGTTTCCTGGACAAAATGCTGCCCTGTCTGGCCGCACAGAGCTCACTGTGCTTGCTCCACTGTCCTGGATGCCCATGGGGTGGCGTCCCCACCCTGTCCATGGCATGCAGGCCTGTGTAGTGGCTCCAGCCTCCTCAGGCTGGCTTCTTCCCTGCCCCTGCCTGGGGCGGGGGTTCCAGCTCGTCTGATGGGGAGGCCGTCACCCACGCTGGAAGCAATGGGAGCTGGGCAGGAGAGTGGACGGAGTCTGAGAGTGGGGACAGGCAAGGGGACAGTGCACTGTGCACGCCCTGCAGGGTCACCGAGCCAGGTGAGGTTGCCAGTCCCTGGAGAGGAGCAGCTGAATGAGCTGGGCCACTTAGACTTCTGCAGGCAAGAGGGAGCCTGAATCACAGCACAGACCCTCACAGCATTCAGGCCACACCAGGTCCCTGTCAAGGATTCCCCAGCTCCCCAGGTGCTCCTTGGGGGACCTGAGCCAGTCCCCATGCCTTGTGGTCCCTGGGGCGTCAGACCACGTGCTGACCTATCACCAGGGCAGCCCATGTGTCAGGGGGAGCCTGGAGACCTGGAGAGCGTCCTCTGCTCCTGGGTCTGACTCAGCAGAGCCTTGGGCCCCTGGGAGCCCACCAAGCTCGTACACGCACTGCTGGTGCGTTTCCTGCTCCTTGGTCCCCAGATATGGGCACAGCCAGCAGCACAGGGTGGAGATGGGCGGGCACTGATGGAGTGAAGGGAGCAAGCAACAGCCTGGAGGGGCTGGGAAGGCAGGGCACAGGGACAAGGACACGGGACATAGTGAGCATTGTCTGTCCATCAAGCCACGGTGGTCCTGAGGGAGCTGAGGCAGCTCCTGAGACACAAGGAGCTGAGGCCATCATCCTCTGACAGCGCGCACCCAGCACCTGCTGAGAGTCAGGCACCAGTGCTGGGCGCTGAGGACCTGCCGAGGAGCCAGACGCCATCCTGGCCTCGGTTGACGGGTGGGCTGTGACAAACTCTGACCCCAGCCCAGGCCTAGGACACCTCCTGATGTCCTGGTGAGTTTGGGGACCTGGGAGACCATTCTGGCTTCACAGGGGAGGTGACCAAGGTCCAGATGAGGAGTTGCTTGTTTGGAGGACCCAGGTCCTTTGAGCTCTGTCCACAGCACCTCCTGGCCCCAGGGTCTCACAGGAGGATCCCGGAGACAGCTTCAACCCACCCCCAGTCGCAGCCACAAGGGAAGCTTCCCACACCGACATTAATGACACCTCTTGGAAGTTAATCTGTAAAGAGAAGGTGGAAATGTGTTATTTAAATAGAGATTATTAAAGTCATGCTGGGAGTTCGCTACATAGTAGGTAACTGCAACATAAGAGGGAAAACAGTAGTCAGTTCTATCTCGTTCTTTCCACTGAATCTGGAGTTAATCCTATGGAGCAGCTGATGTTTGTTAAATAATATTCTTATTGAATCCAAAATGAGATCTCCTCAGGAACTTCTGTACCAATTTCCCAAAGCCCCGAGGGTCCGAGCAGAGACACTTTCCTTGGACTTTGGAGGAGTGGTTGACCTTTGGCTTATCTTGCCCTCCTGGCCCTGGGAACACCTTCATCTTTCACTTGTGTCCCCGAGGGCACCATTCGTCCACTTGTGCATTTTTATACCCAATCATTCATTCACCTCTTCAACCAGCTTCTCCCTTCACTTATTATTGCAGGTGTTCATTCGCACCTGCTCCTGAGTTGGCCTCTCTCTAGTTCCATCATTCGTTCCTTCACTTGTCCCTTTGTCCTCCCCTGTCCACTCATGTCCTCAGCCATTGCTCCATGGTCATCAGGGATTCGTTCTCTCAGTTTTTATTTCACTGGCTCATGTATTTGCTCACTTACAATATGCACATTCATTTGTTCGTGTGTTTGAGTTTATGCACTTGTTAATTTATTCATTCAACACTCTTATATAATGTGTTGGTGATTTTATCAGTCAGCTTTCTGTCACTATAACAAAGTACCTGAGATAATCACTTTATAAAAAGAAAAGTTTTATTTTGATACACAGTTTTGGACTGGTACATGGAGTCTCCAGTCCGTGATCAGGTAGGCCCGTTGCTTTTAGGTCTTTGGTAGGGGTGCTGGATGGCAATGGTGGGGAGCTCATGGTAAAGCAAATCTGCTTACATTATGAGCCAGGGAGACAAAAAGAATAAAGAGGGAACTGGGGTCTCCTAATTTCCTTCAAGGGCATGGCCCCAATTACCTAGAAGCCTTCCTCTAGGCCCCACCCCTTAAAGGTTCCACCACCTCTCAATAATGCCTCCCTAGGGAGCAAGCCTTTAACACATTGGCCATGGAGGGACATTCAAGATCCAAACTATAGCAGTAGCCATGTGCATTAGATGTGTACAGTCCACTGTGGGTCTACCTCCATCCCTACAGCACATTCTGGGCATTTAATAGCAAAGGTGCTGAGACCTATAAAATAAACTTCTTACTGCAGCGTAACACAGTCTAAACAAGAAGAGCACACAGATCACATCTGCAGAGCTGAAAAGTTTGGCGACCACCATCCCAGCCCCTCAGAAGCCCCCAGCACTCTCCCTTGGTCCCTGTCACCACCCGTAACTTCTGTGTTGCCTATCAGCTGTGCCCACACCACAGCTCCAAGCTCATGGCCTCGCACAGGCCCTGTGCCCACCAGGGCGCCCACCTTCGTGCACATCTGTGCTCCTGGGGCTTCTTGGTGTGGCTGCAGGAAGCCGTGCTTGCTCATCCTCCCTGGCCCCCTCAAGCTCCTGGGTGAAGATGCAGCTGCTCACATCTCTGTCCATCCTTGATGGAGAGTTCAGTGGCGAAGTGGTGCAGCTGTGAATGTTCTTTGGGCGAGCTTGCAGACACGCTGTGTGGGGTGTGCACCTTGGGGCAGACTGCTGGGGAAAAGGCCACGCCAAGGGCCAGCTTTACAAGATACTGACCGTTTTCCCAAATGGCTGTTCCAATGTGGCTGTCTCCTTTGCCCACAGGCTTGCCCCTGAGCACCTTTGCCGGGGTCCCTAAGTTCAGCCTCTCAGTTCCTCTCTCCTCCAGGGCTTTGATGCAGGTCTCCCTTCCCCAGGTCCTGTCTTTCTGTCCTGGAGACACATCCTCAGGCGACTCTGGGGGTGTCTTCTGGGCCTCATCTGGCCTGGCCACCTTTCCCACTATGTGGGTATCTGGGGTTTAATTCTGCTGCTAGAGATCTGAGTCAGAACACAAGATTTAGAGGGGTCCCGCCTGAGCACAGAGGGAAAAAATATTCCTGCTGGCCACTGACTGAAAGCTGTTGCCGGGGACCTTAATTCCCTGGCCCTGACTCCCCCATAGGAGGTCAGAATGGACCTAGAAGGCAAGAGAGTTTCAGGCTATGGGATCCAGAAACTGGCCCTCAACAGTCAGGCCAGGGGCTGTGACTGAGATGTCGCCAGTGTCCACCACAGCTGTCAGAGGAGGGCAAGAAGGCGCACCTGCAAGGACAGCTGGTACAGCAGCCATGGCACACGGCACTTAGCTGGTGACTTGGAAAAGACGCTGAGCCTCAGAGCCTGGTGACTGTCAAGTTTCAAGTATAGATCTTGGTGATGTGGTGACTTGGTGGCTGGAGGGAAACCAGGATGTCCTAACTTTTGAGCATGTGGAGGTTTGAAGATATTGGGTTTGAGCTGCAGACCATGTATCTGGGAGGAGACAACCCTAGTTAGAAATGCAGAGAACAGATGGAAAGGGTCTGAGGTACAGCGAATGACCTGGAGGGAGTCACCCTGCACCCCTCACCAGGGGATCCTGCAAGTTGACCCCGTTTCCTGCAGCTTCCCATCTCCTGCTACGCGCACTGTATAAGCAAGGAACAACCAAAGGAAATATCTCATGATCAATGGTCGATGACATGGTGCATTTGGAATTGGCTTTGGGCTCTAGGATAGTCAAGCTGAACTTCACTGCTGAGCTCTGAACACCCTGTATGGATGGCAGAGTTTGGGAGGATGAGGTCAGACTGAAATGGGTCCATGGGGGTGGGTCTGGAAGAGACAAACAAAAAGTTGACCTGTGGTGGTGTGTGCCCCTGGTCCTCCCAGCACACAGACCAGGATCCACCTCCTGTGAGTGGGTCTGTCCATCTCCCGGGTCTGGAGAGTATGGACAGCGATTCCTCCAGCTGCCAAGAACCTCATCCCCCAGGACTCCCTATCCCCTGCCTAGCCTAAAGGGAAGAGCAGGATTTCCCACTGTGGGCCTGGACCCGGGCGGCCTTGTCCAAGTACAGATCCAAGACAGGACAGAACGGTCCCATCAGACAACTCTGTCTCCTCCCTTGGTGCTCCCTGGGCAGGGGTAGGCTGTGCATGGCTCTGGAGAGAGAGGTCAGCTCTGTGTAAAACCACCCTGCAGCCGCTGCCCAGCTCAGCTCAGGGGCCGCTCAGGAGGGGGCAGGCCAGCCTCGTCCTGGTTCTGACAGGGGACCTGGGGTGGGTCCTGTCACCCCCTGTGTCTCCATGCTGCACTTGGGACCTTCCAGGGTGGCAGAGAGGATAAAAGGAGAGAGGCCAGGGAGGCGCTTCACTTCATTTATCCCGGGTCCCTGGTCGTCATTCCACTGCAGGGGAGACAGGGAGGCGGGTGGTTCTGCTTTTGTTCTTTACGTGAAATAATCCCAGACTCACGGGATGACACTTCCCTGCAGTGCCCCTCACTTCCTGTCCTCAGAAGTGTCCTAGTTTAGACTCTCAGATGTGGAGGGACCCTAGATGATGACTCCCTGTCTGCCTTGTTTAGACACTGGAGAAAGTGAAAAACAGAGTGACCGAGGCACAGGTGACCCAGCCACTCTTGACACAGCCGACTCCGACCCAGGAACCCCAGCCCGGCACCCCTGCTTCACCCACCTGCTCCTTGGCTCCAGGTCCCCACGGCATCCTCTGGGATTCCTTGCCAGACACGCTTCAACATCAAAAGCTCTCCCACTCCTCGGTCTATACCCAAAGGACTTAAGAACAGCACACTACAGTGACGCAGCCACTTCAATGTTTATAGCAGCTCAATTCACAATAGCTAAACTGTGGAACCAAACTAGATGCCCTTTGATAGATGGATGGATAAAGAAACTGTGGTATATATACACAATGGAATATTACTCAGCATTAAAAGAGAATAAAATTAGGGCCTTTGCAGGTAAATGGATGGAGTTGGAGAACATCATGCTAAGCGAAATAAGCCAATCTCAGAGAACCAAATGCTGAATGTTCTCTTTGGTAAGTGGATGCTGATCCATAATATGGGGGAGGACACAGGAAAAATGGAGGAATTTTGGTCACGGGGTGGGAGAGGGAGGGGGCAGGGGGACAGTAAAGATGGTGGACTATGATGGACACCATAGTCCCAGCTTCATGTATGACCGCATGTATGCTGTGATTCTACATCATGTACAACCAGAGAAATGAAAAGTCGTGCCCCATCTGTGTACAATGAACCAAAAGCCACTCTGCTATCATGTACACCTAAATAGAATAAATAAATAACTTAAAAAACAAAACATCAAAAGCTGCCAAGCAGGACGTGGGGTTTCCTCGGCCAGGGCTCCTTTGCCCCCAGGCTGCATTTCTGTTTGTTTTCTGTTTAGTTTTGCCTCCATTGCTTACAAGCCATATTTTAAAAAGCCTAAAGCGGCTGTCACTTTCACTCTGACATGGGCTCTGTCCTCTGTATGGATGTGGCATTACGTGTAGTTCAAAGTCCCATTGAGTGAGTGTGTTACAGGAAGAAAGGGTTTGGTTTGGGAGAATTCGAGCTACATCATTTGCCTCCTAACCTTTATATCTATATTTTTAACCGTGAGGAAGAAAATAGCTTTTAAAGGTTACCTTTCCCTTAAGAACTATCTGGATGTGTGTAATTTAAGCTCGGGTGGAACGTGTGAAATGTTAGCATTTTAACACTTACAGAATCCTGCCCTCTCGGTCCTCCTCAGTGCAAGACTCATTCTTGCGCAGCTTCCTGGGTGATTTCTCTGTAGCAGGAGGGCTCCCCTCCCTCCTCAGGCTCCCGATTCCACCCCTTCCAAGAGGCGGGACTCATTTGGGAAATTCTGATCCAGGTTTCCCAGCCCCTTTCCTGTACAGCTCGTCTCCCGTGGGCCTCCTGGGCCCCAGGAAATGCCTCATCTCCAGCCCTCACACCCTCATCCTGACCCCATGTACCATCACCCCCTGCAAGGATTTTTGCAGGGATCGCCCACTCACCTGCCTCATTACACTGTGTCCCCTGTGCCCCCACCTTGGTCTCCTCTCCACTGAGTGGTAAGATTCAGCCTCTAAAAATGCTGGGGCCACCACTTCCTGTGGCTTCCATCTTCTTAGATTAAAGCTGGAGTCCTTCCCTGGCCCCCAAGTCCCTGTGACCTCTGACCTCACCCACAGGGGCTTCCCTGCTGACCTTGAGCGCATGCCTCTGGGTCTCTACGCCCTGGTTCCCACGGCTCACAGCCTGCAGGGCTGTCCTCGAGTGAGTCCACCCTGTCCAGCTGCACCCCTCCTCACCCGGCCCAGCCCTCCATTCTGCTCCCCCATCACTTGCCACTCTCTGGCACATTCCATGTTTGGACTTATCTACCTCATTTGCCGGCTGGCCCTGGAGAAGGCATGCTCTGTGTGGGTGCTGAGTTCCTAGGGCTCCGAGACATACTGTGTGAATGGATGGAGGGCTCACATTTGGTGTGTGTGGGATGAGGGCTTTCACACAAAAATAAGTCAACGCATAAATGATATACTAGCACATAGGGATGGGTGACATGAAGAATAAGAGGCAGGACTGTAATGACATTAGGTTGGCACCCTGGGAAAGCCTCTGGGAAGAGGCGGCCTTGGGGCTGAGAGCTGGAATTACAGGCCCAGGGAGAGGCTGGCTTTCCCAAGGCCTGGCAGGAGGGGGGCGGTGGCGGGGTCTTGGGGCTGCAGTGCAGGGGTGCTAGGCTGTCCTAAGTGCCTGAAATGGAGAGTCCGGGGTCCCGTGCTGACTTTGCCCAGGGTTTGGCCCACTGTGTGGGGTCACTCTTCCTGTGTCTCTTCCACCGGGTGTCAGAGCTACTCGGGGACCACACAGGGCCTTATCCATCTCTAGCACCTTCCCAGGTCTGCATAGTAAGGCTTCTGTAGAGTTCTTTGAATGAATCAAGGATGTTATTTCCAGAAAAGGTAAGGAACACTGTGGCTGGAAACAGAAGAATGTCCAGCACTCAGAGGTCCTGGAAATAATGTAATCCACTAAATAAACTCAGAAGAAATGAGGCCCGAGGTGGGCAGGCAGTTGCCCAAGGTCACTTGGTGAGCCAGGGCCAGAGCAGGGACTCGAATACAGGCCCTGTCTTTGGTCTTTCCCGTGGGACCATTCTGCTGATGAGGGGACCTAGGAGTCTTGGCTCTTCTGACAGGAATCCAGCTGACTCAGAGATGTGGGGCTCTGCAACCAGGGCTTGATTAAAAAAGACATAAAAATTAGGATTTGCAGCTGATATGACATATTCCCTCAATCCCAGAGGCATGCCATTCTTGAAATGAAAAAACGCTGCACCAACTCCAGTTCTTCATTCTACGTTTTCCAAACCCGTCAAAGAGCTGAGGACAAGGAACAAATCCCAACCCTAAATATGAAAAAGAGAGCAGCCTGCAGGGAAAGGGAGGCAGGGCATCCCTCACCTGGGGTGGGTGCACTATATGCAGCTAAGGAGAGTTCAGTCAGAATTGAGAAGATGGTGAAGGTCAGGGGCAGGTGGGCCGGACAGCGGGAAGCACATGGAAACGGCGGGTCTGTGCCAACTCTCAGACTCTCTCTCTCTCTCTCTGGACCCTCAGGGGATGCTCACAGGAAAGGTCAGAAAGAGTCCTAAAGTGAGCATGCTTATATTTCAGACACAGAGGAGTTGCAGAGTCTGCCTGGATCTTTCTCCCCTGTGAAAGAAGCAAAGGGGAAGGTGGAAAGGGGCGTGGGAACCACTGCCCTCGAGGCACAGGTGGTAAAGGCCCAGTTCAGCTGGGGGAGGGAAGAGAGGGTCCTCCTCCCTGTGGGCGGGAAAGGAATACTTCCAGGTCCTAGAGCCTCAGAGGAGGAGGGACAGGAGAACCAAGAAGCCCTCACCCTGGGATGCAGGCAGACAGGGCTTCCCTCAGACCCGCTCCATCAAAACCATAGACAGCACACTCCAGCGTCCCCCACCCCAGGTTAACAGGCTTCCCACAATGAGCAAGTCAAAATGCTGCAGGGAGAGGATGGGGCGGGAAAGAGAATATGCAGACCCCCTCCAGGCTCAGGCAAAGGAAGGCCTAAAACATGGCACCAAGCAGGGGTTTGGCCGGCAAGCCTGTTGCCACCCTGAGCACAAGGCCCTGCCACAGGCACTGTCAGTGACCATAACAGTAACTACTCTCTAACCCCAGCCTGGCTTCCAGCTTGATAAACTCAAACCCACCACTAAAGGCTGGGCAGAAGAAAAGGGGCTTCCAATTCCAAACACGAACAGCACCTTCCTCAGGCTCCACTGCCCATGCCCAGAGGTGTGTCTTTCAGTAGGTGCATCAAGAGGCATGTCTAGCCAGGTGCGGTGGCGCACGCCTGTAATCTCAGCACTTAGGGAGGCTGAGACAGGAGAATCGCGAGTTCAAAGCCAGCCTCAGCAATGGCGAGGCGCTAAGCAACTCAGTGAGACCCTGTCTCTACATAAAACACAAAACAGGGCTGGGGATGTGGCTCAGTGGTCGAGTAGCCCGGAGTTCAATCCTTGGTACCAAAAATAAAAAAGGCATGTTCATCACATGAAGACTGTCATTCTGACGCAGCCCTCACACAGACACTGGAGCTACTAGACAGGAAACTTAAAATAACTCTGATCATTAGTAAAGGACAACAGGTACAATCCTACAGGTAATTTCAGCAGAGAGATGGAAATTAAAAAAATGAGAGTATTTAGGGGTTAAAAAAAAGTAACAGAGATGAAAATTGCCTCCCACAGATGCCTCAGCAGACTTGGAACAAGTAATAAGAGAATCAATGAACATGAAAATTGGTGACAGGAATTGTCCACACTGAAACAAAAAGAAAAGAAAGCACAAAGGAAAAAATAAACAGAAAAGAATGTCCAATACAAGTGGACAATGCCAACAGTTTGACCTTGATATTATTGGAATTTAAAAAAAAGATGAAAGAAAATGAGGCAGAAAGAGCATTTGAAAAAAAAAACATTACCAAGAATTTCTCCAAATTAATGAACCAAAACAACTGTATATCCAAGAAACTTAGAGACCACAAAGTAGAAGAAATATACCCCCCAACACTGGGCACATCATATTCAAACTTCTGGAGAAAATAAGGCAAAGGAAATATCTTGAAGGCAGAGAAAAGAAGGAACAATACACTGAGAGAAAGAAGAATTCCAGCAGACTTCTCATCAGGACCCATGAGAGCCAGGAGACAATGGTGCCCTGAAAGCACAATGAAAACCTGTCCATTCTGAATTCTATACCAGAGGAAATATGTTTCAAAAAGGAAGTAGAAATAAAAAATTTCTCAAACACAATATGTAGAATTTTTAAAAATATTTTTTTAGTTGTTGATGGATCTTTATTTTATTCATTTATTTTTATGTGGTGCTGAGGATCAAACCCAGTGCCTCACGCATGCTAGGCAAGCGTTCTACCACTGAGCCACACCCCAGCCCCTGTAGAATTTTTTTGAGCAAAGCTACTCTATTAGAAATGCTGAAAGTGTTCTTTAAGCAGGAGGAATGTGATGCTGAACAGAATCTTCAATCTATGCAAGGGAAATAAAGAGAGCTCTAAACATAAGAAGTACACTCCCCAGAAAAAAATTTTTAGTTGCCCTAAAAAGTAACTGCTGAAAGCAAAATCATGTGTAGAGAATATGGAAAATAAAGTATGACAAGAATCACATAAAGAATGTGAAGGAGAAATTGGGAATCTGACACTAATATGAAGTGTAAAGAGGTTTAATATCACCAGACAATAGATTCCCCTTAAGTGTGTATATTGTTAACCCTGGAGAAACCAATAAAAATAGAGTGAGAGCTATTAAAAAAGTTAGGAGATGAGATAAATTTTATTAACGAGAGATCAATCTACCCAGCAGAGGGGGAAATGAACGGATTGAACACATACAACTTCATCTGTGGGATGATAAAAGAGGGTGGGGCGATAGTGAGAGGCTTTGCTGCAGAGACACAATCTGGGCACCTGTTCCTTGACTGGGAGGACACGTCCGTGTTTCAGTACACCCCTGAGAAAGAAGCTCTTATCAAAATCTCTTGAATTAGTTTGGTGCTGATCAACACAGTCATGAGCAGAAGTCTCTTATCCAACTGCTGCTATGTAGAGCTGGAGGGTCAGAGGCCTCAAACCAAAGTGGAATTGGAGGTCATCGGGTTCATGGCCTGTTAGCCCCCACTCCCTGCCAACCTGCCCCAACACAGGGGGACGTTTGGGGCATTGTCTTTCTTCCCCAACTCACCATCCTAGAGACGTAGGACTTAGAGCTATGGCCCAGAGAAGGGAGGGCACCCAAGGCCCTACAGCAGAGTCACCTCTCTCCTTTTCACTTTAACTCTCTGGGAATTTCCTAACCAGTAGGAAGAGGAGCAGCTAGACACAGCGCCCCCTGTCTGAATCTCCCAGCTCTTGAGTCATAAAAGCCAAGACACACAGGCTGAGCCAGAGGCCACCTGGTTACCCTCAGTGGTGACTCCTGAAGGAGACTCCAGGCCCAGCCCTGCTCCAGGACATTGAAAGCCAAGGAGAAGGCACAATTAGCCCCAGAAAATCCCTACGAGAGCAAGGCTTCCTGCCACTCTCTTGGCTGACCGCCCCTGGCTGCCCACAGCTGTTCTCCCCAAAGCCTTGGGGAGCTACCAATGACAGGCATCTTGGGAGATAAGACTATAGCACAAAGGTCTACAGGATTCTCCAAGCGGCCATTGAGTGGCCACTGGATGTGGTCCTTCCTGATGAGGTCGTGTGGCTATGTCCGTGCTGGTGTGGAGCTGTGCACATCAAAGATACAAAGCTCAGGCCCTCCCTGTCGCCGTGGCCTCTCCATCTTCCCAGTGGGCAGCTTGCCAGGCTGGCTGTCCTGCCTGGAGGCAGAGTGGCCAGAGCCCTGGTGCTCACTCAGCAGGTGCTGGACAAATTCAGTAAAAGAGCCCTGGGAGCCCTGGTGGGGTCAGGAGCTGAGACCCCGGTGGAGCAGATACCACCAGTTAGGGGACCTACCAAGAACGTGTGGGTGCTATGATTTAAATGACCTCCCTTCAGAGTCTGAGTGGAAACATCATCCTCATTGTGGGGTTGAGAGGAGGGGTCTTTGGGGAAGTGACTAAGTCACCAGAGTTCTTTCATCATGAATGGATTAGCGCCTTAGGGAAAGACTGGAGGGAGCTATCTTGGGTCCCTTGGGCCCTCTGCCTTCCACTATATGAGGGGCTGCTGCAAGCAGATGCCATCACTAGATACAGAGGGGAGCCTCACCAGCCCCAGCGCCTGCTGGAGCCTGGGTCTTGGACTTCTACCCTCTGGGACTGTGAGAAATGAATTTCTGCTATTTGTAAACCACTCAGTGTTAATGGTCTATATCTAAAAATGTCCTCCACCCAAAGCTTATGCTTTGAGAGTGGGATCCCCAGTGTAGACAGGTTCAGTGGGGGGCTTTTAGAGAATGAGGAGAACTGTAACCTCCTAAGTGGATTAATCTGTTTGATGAATGAATAAACGGAAAGTACTGCTAGGTGGTAACTGCAGGCAGGTGGGGTGTGGTAGGAGCAAGTAAGTCCCGGGGGCATGCCCTTGGGGCTGTCTTGTCCCTGGCTTCTCAGTCTCTGTCCCTCTCTCTGCCCTCTGGATTCTGTGAACTGGGCAGCTCATGCCCTTCTGCCATGACGTGCTGCCCCACCTCAGGCCCAGAGCCATGGAGTCAGCACACCGTGAGCTGAACCTCTGGAGCTGTGAGCCCCAAATAAACTCCTCCCCTCCAACTTTTTTTTTTATCAAGTATTTGGGTCACAGTGACAGAAAGCTGACTAACTCACCTACTCTCCAGGCCTTTCGTTACAGCAGCACAAATGGATCAAGGCAGGACAGTCCCAGAGTTATGATCCAGCTGGAATCAGAGCTAGAGAACAGATCAGCAGTAATTAGTGAAGTCAGGCTTGAGGAGAGTAGAAGATAAAATTCTTGATGTTCTTAATGGTTATATCTCTTGCATCTCAATTTAATTTACCAGTCTTTCTGAGGGCCCTCTGTGTTGTTTTATAAACCCTAAATAAAACAGTATTATCCCAACTTACAACTGAGCATATGGAACCTCAAGGAGAGAGACTGGCCCACAGCTTCTCAGGCAGTGTGGTGGGCCAAATTTTAGCTAACTCCAAATGACTCATCTCCTCAAATAATCCCTTCTTAATGAGTGTGTACAGGATGTGTGACCTGCTCTACTACTATAATGTGATAAAGGTGAAGGGATTTTGCAAATGTAATGAAAGAAGCCCATGCTTAGTTGACTTTAAGTTAACCAAAGGGAAGGTTATGCTGGGTGGGCCAAGTCTAATCAGGCAAAGGTCTGTACATCAGACACTGGAAGCTGTAGAGGCTCTTTCTTCACTGCTGACTTTGAAGACATAAGCTGCTGTGTATTTTACAGCCACAAGGAAGTAATTTCTGCCAACAACCTCAAGGAACTTGGAAGCAAATTTTTTCCTACTTGAATCTACAAATGAGAATGGGGACTGGAGACACCCTGATTCCAGCCTTGTGAGACCCTGAATGGAGAACCCAGCTCATCTGTGCAAACATCTCCCCTATGGAAACAGTGAGGTCATAAACTGCTGGGCTTGGGGTAGTTCACTAGGCAGCTGTAACATCACAGTTAGCAAGTACAGGACTGAGAAGTGAACCTTCCCTCTGCCCTGTGAGGTCCACACTCTCTCCTGCACACAACCCCAGCCCCAGCAAGCACACACACATTCTGTGCCTTCTATTTGTAGCTGAACCAGCCTGTAGAGGACAATTTCATTATGCAGCAGGCAGGATGCAAACAGAAAGGGTAATAAACCTGTGTGTTCCCTCTAACTTTTGGGCAGACAGGCACAGAACTGTCAGGGCCCAGCAGCCCTTTCCTGGGGGAAGTAAATGCATTCATTCAATGCATACCTAGGAGTGCCCACTGGGTGCTGGGCACAGGGGCACAATGGTGAACCCCACAGAGGTGGTAATTAATACAGATGGTTGAATTAGGCAGCTTTCTGAACTATAACAAAGTACCTGAGATTATCAACTTATAAAGAGAAAAAGGTTATTTTGGCTCATGGTTTTGGAGGTTCCAATCCAAGATTTGTTGGTTCCAGTGCTTTGGGCCTGTGGCAGGACAGCACATCATGTCGGGAGTGTATGGTGGAGAAACACTGCTTACCTTATGGTCAGGAGCAGAAGAGGAAGAGGAAGGGGTCAGAGTCCCACAGTCCCCTTCAGGGGCTTGCCTCCAAAGAGCCCAAGGACCTCAGGAAGTCCCCAGCTCTCAAAGGTTCTGGCACTTCTCAGTAGGGCCACCGAGAGGACAAAACCTGAACACATGGGCTTTGGGGGCACTGAAGACTCAAACCCAGCCACGGGTCAGCAGGAGACCCAGGAGAACCCATGCATGGCTGTGACCTCTGCCCCACCTGAGCTTTTGCTTTGTGCTCTGGGCTGTCTGTTACTTCACCACGGTTGCTCCTGGGTATTTTCATGTCCTTGATCTTGGGACAGGGCTGAGGAGAGGGGGTAAACAGGCAGGTGGAAGACAGATCTCAGAGCCCCTGAGGGTCTCTTCCTGTTCCTTTGTCTAAGAAACGAGCAGTTTAACACAGATTAATTTAAGCACCGCTCATATCTGATGATGAGAAAGACGTTGGTTAGATTCATTTTCTTAATCAACTACTTCAAGCCTTAATCAGCTCATCGGCTGAACCCATCAGGAGCAAACATGCTTCTTCAGGACTTTCCTAAAGGAAAACCAACGCCTCATTAAGTTAAACGTATTAACCCAAGAGCAGTCTCAAGTCAGGCAGACTAATGAACGCCATTACAGGGAAGGCCCAATAGTCCTTGGAGGGACCCGCCCGCCTTCAGGAACTGTCTGCAAATGCGCTCAGCTATTGTTGTAGGATGTGGGGTCCTTGAAGGAGGGAAGGAGGGAAGGGGGAAGAGGAGGCCGAGGGAGAGGGGGCTGGTCCAAGCACGATGGCCAACACCGTGACTCTTGCTCCTGATGAAATCTGGTATCTTCAACGCTAGAGAAAGGACAGGCGACCTCCCTCCTCAGAGAGTTTGCTGTTGATTCCAGGAAGGGAAAACTTGTGTTTTGCCTCCAAAAGTGTGAAGAGAGGTCCGTCTTGGGTATCAGGAAATCTGGAATCTATTTCCCTCTCTGCTTCACAGCGGGACTGGGGATGGTTCCCAGCTCTTCTGTGTGTCGGTGGACCAGGCCTAGTTTCTTCCTCTTTATCAAGTCAAGTGAGGCGCTTTCTCGTGTGTTATTTTATGGAAACCCAGTTGGACGGATACTTTACCCCAGAATCCTAGACGCCTTGGAAATCCCATCTGACTGTCTTGGCTGGGTGCCCTGGCTGGGCAGAGGCAGGCGCGGGTCTTGCATGGTAAGACCAGTCCTGGAGAGTCACCTCCACCTTTGCAAGACAATGCGGAAGGGACAGACGCTCGAGTTGGTCAGAAAACCAAGGCCAGCTTGGTGAAGGGACCAAGTATAGGATGTCCCCGGAAGTAGGGCAGTTAAAGGTGCAGAAGGAAAAACCCTTCCCAGACCAAGGAGATACCCTCAACTACAGAAAGGACTGCTGGGTGGATATTGTCCCCCGTGTGGACTGGCGGAAGCTATTTCCAGTAGTCAAAGCTCGGGCCACCTCGAGAAGCAAAGAGCCCCCACACTTGTGGGTGTGCAAGCAGTTGACAGCTACTTGTTGGGGGCAGAGCATTGGGAGCGCTGGCTCTGAATGACAGCTATTGTGTATTTTTCAGGACAAACGGTTTCACCTGTGTGACCCACAGTTTTCTCACTTGTAAAAGGTGGAGTGGAAAGCCACCTATTTCTTGGGGTACTGAACATTAAAGGAGATGGTACGTGCAACAGTCTGTACGGCGCCTTCCCGGGAGCTGGTGGTGTCTGTACGAGCAACATTTTATGTTTATTGAGAGGATTCTGGCACTGGATGGAGCTTGGAGCATTGCTTACTTCCGGTACTCAGTGTCTTTAGAAAAGACTCCTTTGTCATTGCTTGGAAATCAGGGGACTCTGCCCATTACCAGCCCGAAGTCCCCTCTCTCCTTGGCCTTCCTTGGTTTCTCCCGTCAGCTGGTGCAGTGCTAGGCCTCGTCAGTAGGGGGCGCTGCAGAGATGCTGCGAGGCTGTGGGAGAGGCTCCAGCTTCCAGTCCAGGTCCTGGTCTTCTTTTCTTTGGGCTCTTATGGCAGGACTGCCGGTGGCATCAGAGTCACCCGGGACTCTCACCTTCCAGTGAGTTCTTCTGTCACTCAGTGGGGAGATTACTACCCACCAGCTTTGGCCCATTATGTGAGGGAGCGCTTCATCTCTGTGACCAAAATATGGACACAAACAAACTTGGAGGAGGGAGGGTTTGTTTGGCTCCTGTTTTCAAAGGTTTCATCTCCAGGTTGGCCAGTCCCAAGGCAAAAACATCATGGTGGAAGGGCATGCTGAAGGAAAGCTGCCCAGCTCATGGCAACTGGGGAGGAGAGGAGAGAGAGAGAGAGACAGACAAACAGACAGACAGACAGACAGATATGGAGGGAACACCAGGAAGGGGCAGGGAAAAGTATAGAGATAGTCCCTAAGGGCACTTCCTTCCCCAGTGACCTCCTTCCTGCAGTCAGGTCCCACCTGCCTACAGTCCCCCTCTCCTCCCAGTAGTGCATTTGAATTTTAACCCATCAAATTGGTTGATCCACTGACAAGATGGAAGACTCTCATGACCAGTCATTTCCTAATAGCCCAGTCTGGCCATTGGTACACTTGGGGTGAAGTCTTCAACACATGAGCTTTTGGGGGGCATTCAGATCCAAACCATAATCCCCACTGACTGTGAGTAGACACTCCAGCCTGTGGCACCACAGAGGACTCCTCTGGGTCAGGAAGCTTTCTGTCACTATGGCAAATACTGGAGATGATCAACCTAACAAGAGAAAAGACCGATTTCAGTTGGCCCTTCTGCTTTGGGTGGGTAAGCGCCTTGCGGCAGGTATACATGATAGAACAAAACTGCTCATCTCATGGCCAGGGAGCAAAAGAGGGAAAGAGGAAGAGGCTGGCGTCCCACAATCCCCTTCACGGACCACACCCCCAATGACCTAAAAATCTCCCACTAGGCCCCGCCTCTTAAAGGTTCCACCACCTCCCAACAGAGCCATCTGGGGACCAGCCTGTCACACATGCGCTTTGGGGTTGTTCAGCATCTACACTATAGCATCTTCCTTTTCCCACTGGCCTGGGACCACATCATTTCCAGCAATATCCCAGTCTTGCTCTCAGACAGTGTGACCCTCTTCAAGTTTGTTTCCTCCTGGAGTACTTACTCTGTCTTAGCCCTAGTGATGAGTCAGCAGCTACTCTCTACATTTTATATTTTTATATTTTCAAGCATTCTATTTCATTTCCTTTTGTAGTTAATAATTCTTTACATTATGTTTTCCCCATTTAAATTACTTGTGTGATTTCTGTCTCTGGCGGAGACCCCAATTGGTGGCACTCTGTGGAGATACTCCCACCCTGGTCTGTTTCCAGTTCCTGGTGCTGTGTCACTGAGTGCCAGGATGGAATGTTTCCACCGCTCAGATATCATATGAGTGAATAACCTCCAAGGTACACGCGGTTGTAAACTATTATAAAGTAATTAGAAATTGATGAGTTTCGAGGGTTTATTATTGCCTTTGTTTTTAATGTAATTTATCTCATTGTAAGTTAATGTAATTTAATTTTTAATAGCGCCTGTGATAAACAACCGGCTGATACAATTTCCGGAACCTCACCCCTCTGCGACTCTGCCTGGTTTGAGCCGGCTGTGGCACACTGCTGCCCCACGCCTGTCACCCCCTGGCCCCTGGTTCTTGATCTTGCAATTAGAGAAACAGAACTTGCCTAACATCTCAGGCCTGTAGAACATTCTGTGTGGAGGCCAGGCGGATGACCCCCGCCTCACTGGGTCACCCCTCCTAATGTCCTATTATTTGACATTT
>PVHX01008638.1:0-81991 GCA_004024805.1 Geosciurus inauris
TGGAAACTTTTATCTGTTTCTAGTCAAAGTGTAAGCTGGACAGCAATGTGTGGATGCCCGGGAAAAACTACAGAAGCACAAACCTCACCACCCAGCCATTCTCCTAGCCACAGATCCAATTCCTACACTTGTACCCAGAGACCATACAAGTGTACTGGGTGCTCCTTGTGGCTGTGCTTATAATGGTAAAAAAAATAAGAAAAATAGAAGCTTTCCAATTTTCCCTCAGTAGGAAAGTGTATACATAAACTGAATAATCCCTACAATGGAATATCATAAGGCACTTAAAATGAATCAATCAGTTTACACATATCACGTGAATATCAAAAACAAAGATGAGTGGGGTGGGGGAGAAAGTTGTAAAAGCAAATAACCATTTATGTAAAAAAGAAAAAAATTTTAATATAGGTCTCACTATATTGCCCAGCCTGGCCTGGAACTCCTGGGTTCAAGCAATTCTAGTTGAGACTATAGGCACAAGCTATAAAATTGTAAGACAAAGAAACAATATTATGCATTGCATACAGATAAACACACAGAGAGACACACACCATATGTGGAAAAAAATATAAAAATATAAATGATATATGCTAATTTCTGATTAAACTTGTGGAGGGAGAGAAGAAGAAAAGGAAAAATGGGTGATCAGGGTCTGATTTTAGCTATATCTAGCATTTAGTTGCTTTTAAAAGAAAGGGAGCTGAGGGTATAACTCACGGTAGAGCCCTTGTCTAGCATGTTCTGGATTTGATATCCAGCACCACAAAAAAAATAGGGTGACATCAGAAAGATATATGTCAAAATATTCTCATCTGTTAAATCTGGGATCTAGGTTCATCAGTTTCTGTTCTAGTTTTTTCTGCATTTTCAATTTGTTTAGCATTTTGTCTCAAAATCTGAAAGTCAAATTTAAAACACCACATTGGTAGGAGTGATGTGTTTAGTGGCTCTGTGGCAGGACCTGGAGCAATGTGATAGGAGCAACCTCAGACAGGACATGACTCAGGGACAGGTTGCAGCGGCAGTAGCAGTGACAGCAAGGTGGTTGTCTATTGAGCTTCTGGGGATACTTATAGTGTCCTCCTGGCTCCAGAGGACTCATCTAAGCAAATGTAACCAGAACTAGTCTTTTGACCCCAGCAAGCTCCTGGGGATTTTCCTGAGATGGTCACCATATTGGGAACCCCAGAGAGGAACATTAGACAGAACTAGGGGTAGAATTCAGAGTCCGACTCCCAGCAGATCCACAGCTGCCATCTCAGCAAACTCCCAGCATCTCACAGTCCAGAAAGATGCTGGAAGGTTCCAGTTTGGCATTGTGGTGGGATTGTTGCCTAGAATTGCAACAGTGCTACAGAAGGATAACAGTTCTCTTTGCCTTTAAGTCCCTGAAGCCTCCTTCAGAATCTAAGATTCTCCTTCAGAATCTAAGATTCTCCCTTCAAATTTGCTGTGTCTCCAGGTGCACACAGGATCCCACCCTCATATCTTAATTCTTTGGCCTATGGTCATTGACTTTCTGCCACCATAATTACAGAACTCAGAGCTGAGAACCTTAGCAAGACATCTTTTAGTCTATGGATGAATCCTAGAGAGAACAGAACTAGCAAGTCACTGAGAGAGCTGGGAAAACAACTTCAGTTTCTACATATGCATAGTCATTGAGGCTAAAAGCTCCCTGGCAGAGCCAGAAGACTCAGGGAACAATTACACAGAGAAGAGAAGACAGACTGTAAGCCAATCAGGTGATAGAGCTCAGAGTGGGAGACAGAATTCATGGCATGGAGTCTGGCAATTGGGAGTAGCCAGAGAGTCCTGAACTCTATAAACCAGAAGGTAGGATCCTAAGGACAAATTCCTGGGCTTTCACTAATTCTGTAGGTCTGCCCAGAAGACACATCCTGGAGCCAAAGTGCAAAGCAACCCCCAGCTCCAATAACGCAATGAGGAGGTAAGGATAGTGGGAAGTAAAGATAGGCCTGAGCCAGCAGGAGTCTACAAAGCTGACAGGAGGCTGTCACAGCAGAGTCTGGAGGGACTGGTCAAAGTGGTTGGCCACCCCCATCTACCTTTATCTTTTTCTCCAGTTCTATCCATGTTACCCGGATGTAATGGGGAAGATGCAACTGATGATAGTAAGGGTTCTCCAAAGAAACAGCACTCATAAGATGAATATAGAGAGGGAGGAAGAGATGTCTTAAAAGGAATTGACTCAGCAGGCCATGGTAGTGCATGCCTGTAATCCTAGCGGCTATCCAGACAGAGGCGGGAGGATCTCAAGTTGAAAACCAGCCTCAGTAATTTAGCAAGGCCTTCATCAACTTAGCGAGTACCTGTCTCAAAATAGAAAAATAAAAATAAAAAGGGCTGGGGACATGGCTCTGTGGTTAAACACGATTGGTTTCAACCACTGGTACCAAAAAAAGGGGGGTGGGGGGTTGACTCAAAATCTACAGATTTCAGTCCCAAAATCTACAGATAGCAACCTGGAGACCCAGGAGAGCCAATGGCAGTGTTTGCCAAACTAAATAAAAAACAGAGAGAGATCCTCCAAAGAATAATAGTATTTATTTGGAAATAGCAGAGCATTGCAACGCAAACACATGTGCAGTAGTAAACTAAGGGCATATTCAAAGAGGTTGAGGCAAGGGGAAGTTTTCAAAAAAATGAAAATGAGGATTATGTCAGATATTTTTAAATAATAATTCTTGGCCACAGTGACTAATAACAAAAGTGGTGTCAGTCTGAGGTTAACAAACAATTCCTGGGCAGACGTCCTTGTGGAAACACTTTTGGCATAAGATTGTGGTAGCCTCTTGATACTTGTTATCTGGTAGTCTTTTGTGATGGTTACCATCAGGCAGTTATGTGTAAGAATCCTTCCTTCATAATCTCCAAGCTTTATTTACTTTTTGTGTGTGTGTGTTTAGAGTTGACACCAGCAACTCCATTTTGATTCTGACCACTTTCATGGCTCTTTTACATACCCTAGTCCAAGTCTGAAGGTCTGAGAACCAGGAGAGGTATCAGTGTAGTTCCAGTCCCAAAACCAGTAGACTCAAAACCAGCTCAAGTCCAAAAGCAGGAAAAAAGAGGTTTCCCAGCAGGCAGCAGGAGTTTCCTCTTTCTCAGCCTTTTCATTCTGTTCAGACCTTCAGTTGTTTAGGGAGGGCTGTCTGCTTTATTCACTCTACTGATTCCAATCTCATCTAGAAATGCTCTCATTGACATGCCCAGTATCATGTTTGACCAAATATCTGGGCAGCTCATGGTCTAGTCAAGTTGACATAAAATTAGCCATTGCACAGTTTCTCTATTCAGGAGCTCCAGATGGCTATGGCACCTCTTTGGCCAGGCCCTCTCAATCTCCTTGCTGGCTCCTTTCCCTCCATAGTAACTATCTATTGCTGTATAACACATTATCCCAAAACTTAGCAGCTGGAAACAATAAACAACCTCACGCTGTTTCTGAGAATTAGGATCTGGGAAGGAGTTTAAGTGAATTTTGGCTTGAGGTCTCTGATGGGGTTGTAGATAAGCTGTTGGCTGAGGCTGCCATCATCTGAAAGGGCTGAAGGACCAATTTCTAAGGTCATTCATATACCTGTCAGCACGTGGTCCCCTCCCTGGGGTTTTCCACAGTGTGGCTATTGGCTTATCCCTGAACAATGATCTGAGAGAGAAACCACAAGAGAGCAACCAAAAAGGGAGCTATAGATATTTCATCATTTGTCTCAGAAGTGACTTATGATCATTTCCATCATATTTTATTGGTCACACAGGCAGACTTGATACTTTGTGGCAGGAACTACACAACAGTGTCAATTCCAGGAGACATGACCACTGAGAGTCACCTAGAGACTGACCACCAAACTCTCTTCCAGACCATTAAATGTTGGTGGTGTCACAATTCTGTCTCAGACCTCCTGCCCTTTCCCCTCTGCATTCTCTCTGTTGATAATTCTTCACTCCCATCTGTATTTCAACAATTTCCAAGTTTATATCTTCTACCCAAACCACTCTTCTAAACTTCATATATACACATCCTGGCTTAACATTCCCACTGCTCTCTCCCGGGCATCACAAACTCCATATGTCCAACATTCTTTCTCCCCAACCAAACTTGTTGCCCACTTCTGTGCTACACCTCAGTATATGGCACGCCTCAGATATGGCCCCTCCCACACCCTTTTCTCAGAGGTAGAATGTGGATTTTGTCCAAACCCAATGTCAGCACATTCAGTAGACTGTGCTTTCCAAAGAACTCTCAAATTCATTCACTTCTTTCCATCCACTACCACCTCCTAAGTGCACACCAAATCATATTTATATGAACTACTGCAGTGTCCTCTTAACTGGTCCTCTCAAATCCACTTATCTCCCTCATAGGCATTTTCCTTTATGCTATCAATAGCATTTCCAGAAAGTAGATTTGACAGCATCACTCCTTTGCCTAAAACTCATACATGATTTCCTTTGCCCTTATAGGATGAAATCCATACTTCACTTCAGTGAATTCATCTCCTGATTGGGATTAACTGAGTAGTAACTAACTGGTAGTGTGTAGCTGAAGGAGGTGGTAATTAGGGCACAGCTTTGGTGTATATATTTGTATCTGGCAAGTGTAGTCTCTCTGCTCTCTGATCATGATGTGAGCTGCTTCCCTCTGCCACACTCTTCCACCATGAGGTTCTACCTCACCTCGGGCCCTGAGGAATGGAGCCAGCTATCTATGGATTGAGACCTCTGAAACTGTGAGCTCTCAAATAAATTCTTCCTCTTCTACAGCTGTGCTGATCAGGTCATTTAGTCACAGCAGTGAAAAAGCTGATTAAAACACCACCTTTGTTATTAATCTCTGTGGCTAAGGACTTTTTTTTTTTTTTCCCAAAAAGAATCTCATGGATGGTTATGGGAGTCATTATGGCTTCCACTGAGATTTCAAAGGAAAGCTTGGGAAGCCAGGCAGTGTGTTGCAGGGTTGGAGTCTCTGCAAGCAGCCCCTGACAGGGCAATGCGTAGAGCTGTGGGAGTGAAAGCAAAGCTTTCTGGAGTGGAGAACGCAGAAAGATAGAGGTGCCAGCAATATACACATCTGCCAAGGTGAGCTATAGGCAGCATGCAAAATCTGCCTGAGAGAGACCATGTGGGCTAAAACAAGAAAGGCCATAAGTCAGGGCTTTCCAATTCCTTGAAAGTCCATCTGCCACCACAATGTGCTCAGATCTCAGATATGGAACTTTAGGATTTAATGTTTGCCTTGCTGGGTTTTAGTCTTGCTTCGAGCTGATCCCTCCTTACTATTTTCCCATTCTTCCTTTTTGCAATAAGAATGTTTACTCTGTACCTGTCCCACTTCCATGTCTTGGAAGTACATAATTTTCTTTTTTACAGGGTCTCACAGCTGAGTTTGCCTTGAGTCTCAGAGACTTCAGACTTGAACTTTTGAATAGAAAACCCCTGGAGATGGACTGAATGCCTTTTGCATTATGAAATGATCATGAACCTTTGGGGTCCAAGGTAAAACATTATAATTTGGGTGTTGAGTGCCCCCCAAAGGCCCATGTGTTAAAGGTTGGGTCACTAGGGTGGCATTATTGGGAGATGGTAGAATCTTTAAGAGGTAAAGCCTAGTGAGAGGTTCTTAGATTGTTGAGGGTATAATCTTGAAAGGGATTGTGAGATCTTGGCCACTTCTAAGAACATGTCCCCTTCCTCTTCCTCTTTTGCTTTCTGGTCATGAGGCGAGTAATTTGCTCTACCACATCCTCTCCACCATTGCCATTCCACACCCCCACCACAAGCCTAAAAGCAATGGGTCCACCTGATCATGAAACCACCACCGAAACCTCTCAAACCATGAGCCAAAATAAACTTTTTCTCTTTATAAATTAGCTATCTTAGATATGCTATATAGTGGCAAAAAGCTGACTATCACAAGAAGGAGAAGAGAAACATTTTCAAGTAATTACTATGTGCTAGGCTGAGACTTCAAAGGTCTGCATCATCTATTTAAGAGTTTACTAGATATCATCCTCTAGAAAGAAAGCAATAAAAATTATTAATCTCAAATATTAATGCTAAGAAAGATGTTTTTAATCTGCTCAGAGAATTCATAACTATAAGATGAACCAAATTTGGAATTGAATGGTCTCACCTCGGACCCTGAGGAATGGAGCCAGCTATCTATGGATTGAGACCTCTGAAACTGTGAGCTCTCAAATAAATTCTTCCTCTTCTACAGATGTGCTGATCAGGTCATTTAGTCACAGCAATGAAAAAGCTGATTAAAACACCACCTTTGTTATTAATCTCTGTGGCTAAGGACTTTTTTTTGGTGTCTGAAGAACCTCAAGCAAAGGATTTAAAGTAGTCCTGGATTTGTACAGCTCCCCACCCATTCTGATTTTTGACAAAAGCAAAACCAAATCCTATTATGAGGAACTGGTATTCAACATGGCCTCAAAGAATTCCCACAGGAACAAAAAAATCTAAGGAAAAAAAAAGTACCTGTAATCAAAACTCACAAAACACTAAATGAAAGAAGATACCATGAGCAAGAGCCAAAAGAAACAACAGACAGTAGAATCAAACCCACAAAGACTTCAGGTATTATAACTATCAGCCACAACTTTAAAAAAAAGTGCATTTTAGCCTAAAGAAAAACTGTTAGAAGATGAAAAATGTAAGTAAGGAGAAACAAACTATAAAGAATATCAAAGCATATTTGAAAAGAAATTAAATACAACTTCTAGAAATGAGAAATATGCAAATTAAACATTAAAATTTGAGTGAATAATTTTAATAAGAGTTAAATCATAGAGAGAATTAAAAACTAAAATGGAAATAAGAACTTTTTCCATTTAGAGCCCCAAAGACTTTTTTACAAGAATGCATAAAATTGGTTGATAAACATGGAAAGAATAAAGTTAAAAAGTCTAATCTACATTTAATCAGAGTCCTAGGATAAAAAGAGAGAGAATTAAGGAGAGATAATCTGATGAAATAAAAAGTGAGAATTTTCAGAACTTATGAAAGACAACAATCCTCAGAATCAAGTGTTTAATAAATTTTAAATGAATTAGATGAAAAGGAAATCCACATGTCAACATATTGTAATTACTCTGCATAATACCAATGACAATAATGATCACCCATAAAGGAAGAACACTTAGACCAATGACTTACTTATCAAGAGCAGCAATAAAGCTAGAAGATTCATCAATATGTTCAAACTCTAAGAAAAAAAAATAATAATCAACCTAGATTTGTATACCCAGAGAAATTACCTTTTAATAATGAGAAGAAAATTAAAACATTTTCAGACAAACAAGAACTTTTATTTTCAGACAAAGAATTTGTCACCAACAGAACTTTATTAAAGAAAAACCTAAAGAATATACTTAAAACTAAGGAAATTGAGCCAGGCATGGTGGTGCACACCTGTAATCCCAATGACTTGGGAGGCTGAGGCAGGAGGATTGCAAATTCAAGGCCAGCCTGAGAAATTTAGTGAGACTCTGTCTCAAAAAGGGCTGAAGATATAGCTTGGTGGTAAATCACCTCTGGGTTCAATCCCAGTACTGGAAATTAAAAAAAAAAAAAATGAGGAATGTAAATCCCAAAAGGAAGGTCTGAATTGCAGTGGTGAGTAGAGAAAGTGGCAAGTGCATGGGTAAATGAAAATAGACACTGCATAGGACAACAACTATAATGTCTTGTGGAAGGTTCGTAAAATAACTGAGAGTAATAATACATTGGGCTAGGGTAGGGTGAGAAATAAGAATTAAAGTGTTCAAAGGTCCTTGAATTATTCAGGAGAGGATTAAGTATTAACTTTATTTAATTAACTTTAGACTTTGACATGTAAAGTATGCATGTTAAAACTTCTAGGAAGACACTTAAGAAACATAATTGAACAACTTTTAAACTTGCAGGTTAAAATGGATTGAGAAAATATTCACTCAATAGAAACAATAACAACAACAAAAAAGAAGTATATAAAATATGGGGCACACCTTCCAAGTAGAATTCACAAAGGACACTGTGGAACCAGATGCATTGCAGTACCTGGCTTCCATCTGGCCCTGGGAGTTCATTGAGCAAGTCACTCCACAATAAATTTCAGGTGGGAGAACCTTGTGTTCCGCCATAATTCCAATTGATGAACAGGCCAACTAAGAGCCATTCCAATTGGTTCTGGGCCAACACCACTCCTGCTGGACAAAAGTAAGAAGTAAGGGTGAATAGCCCCAGTCTTTTCTCTACAAAGAAGTGCATAGGGTAAGAAGACAAGGAAAGACAAGCTGAGAGGCACAAGCAACGAACATCTACTCTGGCCTGTACCATCGACCACCTTGGCAGAGACAATTGACAGATCATCCAGACCAAAATCAACAAAGAAACATCAAAATTAAAATGCAGTATAGATCAAATGGACTTAACAGACATCTACAGAATATTCCATTCAATGGCTGCAAAATACATTCATTTCATCAGCACATGGAACTTTCTCCAAAAAGATCAGATTCGCAGTCATAAAGCACATCTTAACAAATACAAAGAAAAAAGAAGAATTGTTTGCATGATGAAATGAAACTAGAAATCAATAGCAAAAAAAAATGGCATAAATTATACAAACGTGGAGACTGAATAATGCACTTTTGAAAAAGCAGTGAGTTGTTGAAGAAACCGGGAGGAAGGGGGATTTAAAAATTCCTAGAATCAAATGAAAATGGAAACACAACCTACAAGAACTTGTGGGACACAACAAAAGTTATTTTCAGAGGAAATTGTATAGCTATTAGTGCCTACTTTAGAAAAAGATAAATTAAAAAAAAAAAAAAACCTAAACATGCATCCCAAAGTCTTAGAAAAACAAAAACAAAACAAACCCAAAATTAGTAGGAAGAAAGAAATAATAAATATCAGAGCAGAAATAAATGAAAAAAGACTAAAAGAATACAAAAGATCAATTAAAGTTGTTCATCTTTGAAAATATAGACAAAATTCACAAGCCCTTAGCCAAACTAACCAAAAGAAAGAGAAAGAAGACCCAAGTAAATAAAATTAGAGTTAGGAAAGGGAAAATTACAAGAGATACAACTGAAATCCAACATATCATCAGGGAATATTTTGAAAAAATATTCAAATTATGCCATTATATGCCAATAAATTGGAAAATATAGCAGAAATAGAAAATTTTTCTAAAGATATACAAGTGGATATAAAAAGTTAAATTGATCAATAAAAAGCAATGAGATTGAAGCACTAATAAAAATTCTCCCAAATGAGAAAAGTCCAGGATTGATGTATTCACTGCTGAATTTAACCAGAGTTTTAAAGAACTATATCAATGTTCCTTAGACTATTCCATAAAATGAAAAGGAAAATGTCACGAGTGGTGCTATTAATAATTACTTGAAGGCAGATTATCTTTAAATGCAAGTGTATATTCTATCACACCAATCATCAAATATAAACAATTAATGCAAAATGTGTTGGGTGTCCTGGAGCACCCCAACAAGCATTCAAGTGTACTAACTAAACACTATAAGCAATCCTAGAGCAACCATGAGGCCCAAAATTCCTCCTGTGCCACACGACTTCTGTTAGCCAAAGAGAAGATGTTGTCTTTGTCCAGTGGTTCTCTTCAGCCGATGGCTGGACGTCAGGGAATGGTGGAGTTGATCCATGGATGGACAGCAAGATGACCAGTCTCACTGATGTCCTTAGAGCAAAAGCCCCCAGTGTGGCAGGACAAGCAGTTTAAATACAGTTCCAAGTTGGTGGTGTAAGCTGGTGATTTGTTACACCCAGTGAAAGTCAATGTCCATTGGTTATGTCCAGTGAGCTGATGTAATTGAACTAGAGATATTCTTTGCACATGTCCATGGAGCTGTGCTCCCTATCAGTTGTAACCAGTCATTGCTAAGCATGCCTATGGCTAGTGCCCCTTACAGCCCCTTATTGATTGCAAGCAGGCATGACTAAGCATGTCAATGGCAGCTGTTCCTTATGGCCAGCAACTTAGTGAGTCTCAGCATGTCCAGGCATGCCTATGGCATATGCTCCTTAAAGAAAAGAACTCTTCCAAACAAATTCTATGAAGCCAGTATTACCCTGCTATTGAAACCTCATAAGAACACAACAAAACAAAGAAAACTATAGACAAATATCCCTGATGAACATAGACACAAAAATCTTGGATAGGGGCTGGGGTTGTGGCTCAGTAGTAGAGCACTGGCCTAGCACATGTGAGGCACTAGGTTCAATCCTCAGCACCACATGGATGGATGGATGGATGGATGAATAGACAGATAGATAGATAGATAGATAGACAAAATAATAATGCTCAATAAAATGTTTGCAAATCTAATTCAACAGCACATTAGAGATCATACACCATGATTTAGTTTCATTCCAGTGATGCAAAGTTTTACCAAAAATCAACTCAAAATGGATCAAAGACCTCAATTAAGTCCTGAAACTTTAAAATACTAGAGAAAAACAAAGGGAACAATTCAAGATATTGGTACAGGCAATAATTTCCAATAGGACTACAACAACTCAGGAAATAATAACAAAAACTGACAAATGGGATTACATCAAGTTAGAAAGCTCTACACAGCCAAGGAAAAAACAGGGTGAAGGGACAGCCTACAGAAAGGGAAGAGATCTGTGCCACCTTCATCTGACAGAGGATTAATGTCCAATTTATAAAGAACTCAAAATAATTTAACACCAAAAGAACAAATAATCTGATCAATAAATCGACAAATGAGATGGACACTTCTCAAAAGAAGGAGCACAAGCAGCCAATAAATACATGAAAAATAGCCATCAGGCAAATGCAAGTGAAAATCACACTGAAATTCCATCCCACCTTAGTCAGAACAGCTATTATCAAAAAGAAGAATAAGAAACATTAGTGAAAAAATGCTATGTTAAGGATAAGAGGAACTCCTATGCATTGTTGGTGCGAATGTAGATTAGTACAGCCACTAAGGAAATCCATAAGGGGGTTCCTCAAAACACTAAAAATAGAACTACCACATGATCCAGCTACACTACTCCTGGGGATATGCCCACAAGAATCAAAATCAGCATACTATAGAGATACCTGCATACCCATGTTTATCATGTATCATGGCATTACTCAAAATAGCCAATGGGGCTGGCGTTGTGGCTCAGGAGTAGAGCGCTTGCCTAGCGCATGTGAGGCACTGGATGTGATCCTCAGCATGACATAAATAATAAATAAAGTTATTGTGTCTAGCTACAACTAAAAATATTTTTTAAATAGCCAAATTCTGGAATCAACCTAGATGTCCATCAGAGACTGAATGAGTAAAAGAAAAATATATACATTTACATTATTATATATAATATATATTTTTCATATATATATATATATTTATATATATATGAGCTATGAGATTCTAAGCTATCCATCACTGGAAGTGAGCAAGCAGAGGCTAGGGCTCTCATCCGTGAAGGAACTAAGTCAATGACCTCTGGGACTCCTTCCTCCCTAGTTCAGATAATAGGACTCCAGACTAGCAAAACAGGCCAGATGGTGGATGGTAGCCCAATTTTTAAATGCAATGAGAGATATGGACCCAGTTTCAATCTTCCACAGGTGGATATCTAGTCTTTCAGCACCATTTCTCTTTCTCTCTCTCTCTCTCTATACACACACACACACACACACACACATATACATGCATACACACACATGTACATACAACACACACACACACCTCCAGTCTCATTATCACATGTTATTCTTTATATATGAAATTTAGAAAAAAATTAAATTTAACTTTTAAAGAAGACAATATGAAAATAGAAGGGGAGCCATTCAGGAAGGGGAAGGGGGGATAAGGGTAGTAGGGAGAATGGACATAAAGTAAGAAGGATTGGAGGGGAAATGTCCAACATCTCTAGCAATTAGAGAAATGCAAATTAAAACTACACTGAGATGTCATCTCATTCCAGTCAGAATGGCAACAATCAAGAATACAAGTAACAATAAATGTTGATGAAGATGTGAGGAAAAGGGTATGCTCATACACTGCAAATTGGTGCAACAACTCTGGAAAGCAGCATGGAGAGTCCTCAAAATGCTTGGAATAGCTGGAAGACAAACAAAAATCTTTTGCCCTTTTTGAGGGATAGGCTAGTGTGTTCTTGATGACAGGACGGTTTCATCATGAGTTGAAGCACGGTTGTCATCGTCTTCATTTCAAGATTGTGTTATTCATGGTTATGGGAGCGGATATCATGTTGTCACATTTATGCTGTTGTTGTTGTATTTTTAGTGTCAAATTTGATAGGCTGAACTGTAATACACAGACCTGATATGAACAGACAAACTTGGAGAAATAAAAAATATTTTTCTGCAAAAATAAAAGCTTGGAATGGAACCATTTGACCCACTCATTATACCACTCCTTGGTATATCTTCAAAGGAGTTAAAATCAGCATACTACAGTGACACAGCCACATCAGTATTTATAGCAACTCAATTCACAATAGCTAAGCTATGGCACCAACTTAGGGGCACTTCAACAGATGAATGCATAAAGAAAATGTGGTCTATATACACAATGGAATATTACTCAGCCATAAAAAGGATGACTTTATGACATTTGCCTGTTAATGGATGGAACTGGAGACTGTCATGCCAATTCCAAAAAACCAAAGGTCAAAGATTCTCTCTGATACGTGGATGCTGACATAATGAGGGGAGGGAGGAAGAATAGAAGTTCAATGGAGGCAGGAAAAATCCAAATTTTTTTATTTTTTAAGAGTTATGACCACTTTCTAATGTGGAAAAATTGTCATTTGGAAAATTTAACATTTAGTTCTTCCTATATGGTTAAAAACTGAATAAAAGGTGTCAATAGAAAAAAAATTAAATAAGATGCTGCTTATATGAAGCTATATAGATTAATCGGTTTAATATGTAGTAACTAAATTCAGAAAAGCATACTAAATTGTTGATGCTTATTTCTGATTGTGGAATAGGAATGATATTTAATTTATTGTACTTTTTGTATTTTCTAATTTTTCATTAGTGGTCATGAGTTCTCTCTAATCCAGAGTTGTAAAACTTTTGAAAAAGTAAAGAATAAACTCCAAGGGGGTGGGGGAGAGAACTGGGGCTATAGCTCAGTGCTCAAGTGCCTCTGAGGTCAATTCCCCAGTACAAAAATTTATATATATATATATATACACACACACACACACATACACACACATACACACACACACACATATAATCTTTTTTTTTTAATTTTTTTTTAGTTGTTGATGGATCTTTATTTTATTCATTTATTATTTGTATGCGGTGCTGAGGATCGAACCCAGTGCCTCACGCATGCTAGGCAAGCGCTCTACCACTGAGCCACAGCCCCAGCCCCACATATAATCTTTAGATAGGTAGAAGGATAGATAGAAGGATGGATGGATGGAGAGAGAGAGAGATGATAGATAGATCTCCTTGGTATTAGACCCAGTGAGAGGAAAACCTTCCACATGCTGTGCTGCCTGGAGATAGAAGGGACAAAAGCAGGAACACAGATTTAATGAGCTCTTACCACAAGTGCCCCATTACAGGCAGGTACCTCTGAACTATGAGGTACTGAACTCCCCATCACTGGAAGTGAGCAAGCAGAGTCTGGGGCTCCCACTCATGAGGGAGAGGAAGGGAAATAAGTCAATGCCCTCTGAGACTCCTTCCTCCCTAGTTCAGATAATAGGACTCCGCATTAACAGAACAGGTCAGATGGTGGATGGTGGCCCAATCTCTAGCAAGGACAATCATGGATCACTAACAGAGGTGCAAGTCAGGGCAAGTGATCAAATTATTAACATAATAAAGGTTATAATAATACCGTTCTGTGGGTCCTGCCCCTGCCCTTTGGAAGCTTAAATTTAAGGTGGCTTGTGAAAACCGCAAACACTTGCTAAGTACTTTTCCAGCCCTTCCCTGGGAACAACTCCCTGACCCTCAGGCCTGGTGATATTTGCTGAGCAGGCTAAAAAAGGTCAAGTGGATTAAGCAGGAGAGGTAGAATGGTGTAGATAACCTGGGCCAGAGCCATGACCCTGGAGCCAGAAACCAGTACACAGTGGATAGAGGAGGGAGGGAGGTGAAGAATGTGCACCATGAGGGCCAAGAACAAACTCTGCTGAGAATGGCTGTGCGGGGGAGGGGCACTGATGGGTCCAGGGAAGGCTTCGCCACTTTCAGAATGGGGACATGGGAGCATTTTAAACACAGAAAGGGACAAGGTTGAAGGTGGAGGACAGAGTGGGCAACAAGATGGATCCAGCTCCCAAACATGGAGGAGGAAATGAGAGCTGTGGTGCAGGACTGGCCATGTCCTGGGGGAGCAGGAGCATGAGAGCAGGTTAGGGGAAAGGCAGGTTCTGAGGAGACCAAGGAGGACACTACATTCTTTTCAGGGTAGAAGGAGCCAGGTCTTGGGTAGGGGCAAGGTTGCCAGCCATGAGCAGGGAGAGATGGGCAGGAAATGGCGGCCAGCAGAGAAGCCTGAAAACAACCCCAGAGAAGGACATGGAGCGAGCAAAAGCTGGGGCCCCTCAGCAGTGAGGGACTGAAAGCCACTTGGAGCAGGACAGCAGAGCCCGTGAGGCTTACAGCAAGCCTGAATGGAAAGGTTGGCCCTGTGGCCCATGATGGGGGCTCTGAGGCCCTGCCTATAGTGCCCCTACCACTCCTCCTCAGGGGCTCCTCTTCATCCTCCCAGGCCCAGACTGGAAAGCTTCCTCAGTCCACCTCCACTTCAAGCAGTGCGAACCCCTCCCTCCTGAGAGACCCAGCAGGCCTCTCTTGATATCTGCAATCCCTGCAAGAACATCTGGGCACCAAGTCCTTTAGCTGTTGGGGTATTTGGGGAGCAACAAAGTTTTAACCTTCGTAACACACCCTTCATAGTCAGAAATTATTATCCTCCCTCAGGCTCAGGGAGAAACTGGCTCAGGGAGAAACCGACCGTAGCCTAAAGCAACTCAACCAAGACTTGCCCAGGTGGTTCTGAGCACAAAGCCTAATCTTTCCCCCCTTTACTACTGTTGGAACCATCTGAGTGTGAGCATGCACCCCGGACTGTGGGCTCTGTGAGCACAGGGGTGTGGTCAGCTTCATCTGCACACCACAGGCAGACCCAATGCAGCATTCACGGCGAACATTTGTGAAGAGCCCAGAGAGAGATCATCTGGCCCAAACTGTAATGTTACAGATAAAGATATCTGTAAGATCCTTATGTCTATCATAGCTAGGAAAACAGAGACTCGAGGAAGGAAGGGGCTTGAGAGGCCCACCCAGCAAATCTGTACTGATGCTGAGTAAGATGCAGGCCATCTGGCTCTGAAACAACTTAGAATGCACTTTGGGTCCCTCCCTGGGGCTATTCCCTCACTTGTAGCTGCCTAATTATTTGCCCACAAATTGAATTATGTTCCATATACCCTGAGCCTTGAGTCATAAAAGGACTTCAGGCACTGGAAGCACTGCCAACTCCACTTGCCTCCCTCTCTGCCAAAGGAAGCCACCCCAGGGAGCAACTCAGCCACCTCCCCAGGCAGGTCTGCTCTGGGGGTTGAGCCAAAGGTTAGGCCGAACTTCTCTCTGGGACACTACAGAAGACATAGATCAGAAATATCATGAGAGCTTTGGTTCAGCCTGGATGTGATTTGAGGAGGTAGCTACAAAGTTGAGACGGAAAGGAAGAATGAGAGAAAGCCAGATAGAGAGGGGCAAAAGGAGCAGCAGGAGCAAAGGCTTGGAGGTGGAAGAGAGAAGAGAGTGTTCAGAAGCCTGCAAGTTCAGGGTGCCATAAGAGACAGGCAGTAGAGGGAAGGAAATAGGGTGCAGGGTAAGCAAAGCCAGAAAGCCTTCCCATATAAGGAAGGGAATGGCACTGGCCACTTCAGGTGAGGAGAATGGAATGAGCAAATACCAAGAAAGGGAGCAGAGAGGCAACCATTTAAATTATGACACTACCCTGCCAAGAACCTTCTGATGGGCTCATACTTCTTCCCCTTGGGATGGGAGCCAAACCCTTTGTGTTCCAGACCTAACACAAGCTGGCTCCAAAGAGCCAACCTAGAGCTCTCCCACATCCTACAGTTCCTCCTCAACTCATCACACCCTAAAATGCTCTCCCCAGCTAAAATGCCACCTCCTCCAGGAAGTCTTCTGCAGCCCACTCTTAAAACCAGTCTCTCCCTTGTCTCTGTCCCAAAGTCCCTAGTTCTGGCCTCTACCATAGTTCTGATCACACAGTTCTGTAGTTTTGTAACAGAAAAAGGGAGAGTGTTATTTTAAACACTAGACACTGAGGGTGTGGTTCAGTGGCAGAGTGATTGCATAATGTGTGCAAGGCCCTAGGTTCAATCCACAGTATCAAAAAAAAAAAATTAAATTATATTAAATAGTCATCGGCACCAGGCACAGTGGCGCACACCTGTAATCCCAGCAGCTCTGGAGGCTAAGGCAGGAGGATCACAAGTTCAAAGCCAACCTCAGCAAAAGCAAGGTGCTAAGCAACTCAGTGAGACTCTGTCTCTAAATAGAATACAAAATAGGGCTGGGGATGTGGCTCAGTGGTTGAGTGCCCCTGAGTTCAATCCCTGGTACCAAAAAAAAATAGTCATCTGCAGTCTGGACCAATTGGCCTAGGAAGAAGGTGGAATTGTTCTTAAGAAGAGAATGTTCTCTTGTTTAGAAATAGACAATAAGAGGTAAATTTTGAAATGAAATGACCTCAGCCATAGGTTAGATGTGAACGAAGCAGACACCTCTCTATGTGTGATGTTAGTGGACAGTCCATGCATTGCTCTCCTCCTCTTCCCAGGCCCCACTCCAACAGGTAGCCCTGCAGGTCTTTGCAATCAGAATTAAATTCTTAATTTTGGGATTCAAAAGCCTAAGCATGATGAAAATCTATAAAATCTATAAAAATAAATTTATAAAATTCTATAAAATCTATAACAAATTTGAAGAAATACATGAACAGTTGGAGCTGCTTTCCTATAGCTGAGACCAGAACTGAACTGAATGGGGCAGCAAAGGAAAAAGAGGAGTGAAGACAGACAAGTCTGTGGGAAAGGTCCGTACATTACCTCTGCAGGGAACTCAGAGTGTGAAAAAGGACACAGACCCTTCCTGACTCTGGGAAGGTGGAGTAGAAGGGCCTGCACAGTGCTTCTAGGCTGACAAGTCTTAATGGCATCACAGCAAAGGAGCAAATGTGTGCTTGGTGCACCCAGTTGGGATACAGAGGTAGCTGGAATGGAGTCAGAACTGGAGAGGCTTTGAGTTTGGCAATGAGGAATAGCACAGCCGCCAACTCCATAAATTAACAATTAAGGATGAGACAGAACCATGTACCGCTTAGGGGCATGCCCATGAAGACAGCTTGACTCTTAGAGCTTGACACAGCTTGTTATCATTGTCTGAATGTTTGTGTCTCCTAAACTCATGTGTTGAAACCCAATCATCACAGTGATCATATTAGGAAGTGTGGCCTTCGGGAGGCAGGATCCCTCATCAAAGTATTGGTGCCTTATAATAGGAACTCAGACAGCTCCTTGGTCCCTTCCACCATGTGTGGACACAGAAAAAAGATGGCCCTCTATGACCAGGAAGTAGGTACTCACCAGACACTGACTCTGCCAGTCCCTTGATCTTAGACTTCCCACCCTCCAGAATGTATGTTCCACATAGTTGTCACGTAGTCAATAGTACTTTGCTACATCAGCTCAAATGGGTTAAGTCACCTGGAAAGAAGGAGTGAGGAGACCTTGATGTGACTGTGAGGAGACCCTGATGTGACTGAGATTCGGTTCTGCCATCTATAGGAAAGAAGCTGAGAGAAGTTTCAATGTGAAGAAGTAGCATTTCGTTTCTTGAAGCACTAAGTTTATGGATTCATAACCTAACTGTTGGATGGCTCGTTATATGAAAATAAGAATGAATGCAACTAAAAAAGGGAGGAGGGTTGAAAGGAGGGGGGGGAAACAATCCCAGGATAATGACAGAAAGCTGCACCAAAGGATGGATGGTGTGGAATGCCTAGGAATTTTCCCTCACATGAGTCTGATATTCAAGTTGAAGTTTTTGTTTATTCTGGTCTTTGCTGTATCCCAACCCTCTGTGGCCCCAAATCTTCAAAATCACCAACTGCACACACTTGCCTTGCATTTGTGATGCTTTGCTAGACTGAGGGAGGAGGGAAATGGTGTGCACAGAATCAAAGAGCAGAGAAAAAAAGGACAGTAATTCCAGGCCATAGGGAGATTACAGACTGATGGTGGCTGGAGCC
Source organism: Geosciurus inauris (assembly GCA_004024805.1). NCBI lineage: Eukaryota > Metazoa > Chordata > Mammalia > Rodentia > Sciuridae > Geosciurus > Geosciurus inauris. The sequence goes on from PVHX01008638.1 coordinate 18,360, forward strand.
AGTGTCCTCTCAAATTTTGCTCACTCACATGCTGCACTCATTGGCCAGAACACACCTGGCTTCTCCATGCAGCCTGGGCTTCCTCACAAACATAGCAGCTAGATTCCAAAAGAGAAGAAATCTGAGAGAAGCTCAATCATCTTCATGACAACCTTGCCTCAGCAATCAGGTGGCATTGCCCCTGCCTCCTGTTTATTAGAAGCATATCACTAAAACCAACCCATACTCAGAGGGAGGAGAATTAGACTTGGCTCTAGATAGGATGAGCATCAAAGAATATTCTGGCATGTTTAAAGCCACCCCAAGACCCAGAGGCCACCAAGAGAATCACAAACCCTGAAGATAGTAATGGGGAGGGTGGTGCTAGTTTTCCCACCATCCATGGAAACAGATCCCAGGTGATTCTCTTTAAGTGCGAAAGGGCAGAGTGACCTCAGAAGCTGGAGAACTTTGTGGAATCCCAGGCAGGAATGCCAGTTTGCCTACCTAACATCCCATAGGCAGTGCTCTCACAACCCTCCCCACTGGGCCTGTGACTATGTTGCTGACTCAGTTATCCAGGGCAACTGGGACTCGGCAGGGTTTCAGTTTCCAAAGGGTGCACACACTTGCACTAAATCTAACAAATGTGTAAGATTTCTGATGCTTGAAGAAACATCACTACAAGAGAGAGTACAGCAATCTTAAGACTTAGGAATATTACCTAGAATTGATTCAGGGACTTGACCAGAGCTCTGCCAGACTCATCCAGAGGTGGATAATGGTTTCTCCAGTGATCAAAACTCTTGAACTAAACAAGGCAGTTAAAATCAGCATAGATGATAGAAAATGAATCCCTCCATGACATGGTTAGTGTCTGATAATAAAATAAACATGTCTGTGCGTGAGATAGGACAAGACAAAGACAGAAATAATAGATCATTTTTTTAAAAGATGACAACAAAATATGGGATTGAGGGTTCTGACTACCTGTGCAGTCTTTTCCTCAGGGAGAAGCTGAGATTCCCCATGTATATTACCCATCCATTTCCCAGCAGCAGGTGCCAAAGAAGAGAAACTGTTTCTACTTAATCAGTACCTGACATGCCACTGAAAAAATAAGAGCTCTGGAACAAAATGTATTTCTCACCTTAGCCTATCTCCCTTCTTCCTCTCATTCTCTCCTGATAAACTACAGCAACAGCCAGTGAGTGATGCAGGAGGCCAGGATCCATGTCACATTTTATAGAAAATCAAAGCAGACTTTTAGAAAGGGATGTGGTTAGTGGAGAAGGGCAAAAGCAATGTGCCCAAAGCTTGTGCCAAGGAGGAATTCCGCTCTGTCTTGATGTAAAAGCAGGATCTCTGTGGCCATGATGGAGGTATGCCCTAACTATGAAAGGGTGTCTGAAGGAAGGAGGAGACTGATCAGTAGGGAAACTGAGGCTCTTTCTTCATGCATCTTTGTAAGGTTTTCCCATCACCTCGGAGGAAATTGGAGCAGCAGGAACTTGAAGTCATAAGACTGAGCAGTGAAGCTACCTAAGGTCAAGTCAGGCATTCAATAAACACACACTAAGCTACTCCTGTGCTGGCCTTTGTTTGAGGGCTAGGGACAGAGAAGACCTCAGACATGGTCCCTCCCCTGCAGTGCTCAAAGATAAGTGGAAAAGAAAGACAGAATAGATCCAAGTAGACAACTATTTTCAGTGCTGGGACCATGGGAAGAGGAGGAGAAGAATTTGTTACAACTGGGGTCATAAAATCCTTCCCAGGAGAGCGGCCCCCAGAGCTGATGAATGATAAATGAGCACCTGCCAGCAGAGGGGCATAGTGTGGTTAAGCAAAGCCACAGAGGCAGAGGACAGCCAGCCAGTTGGATAAATCCAGGGCAGTGGACATGAAGATAATGCAGACTAAGGGAAAGAGCTGAAGAGGCAGGCCAGGCACAGGTCATACCTGGTCTTGCAGGACCCATTAAGGAACTGAAGCTTCTCCAGGCCATGGGGAATACTGGAAGATTCTAAAGAAATTGAGTCATGGCCAATGAGGCCCACACTGGTCATTATATGGGGATTTATGTGGGGAGGTAGAAAGGACTAGAGGGTGGGAAATCAGTGTGGAGGGTTGACAAGAGATGATGGAGGCTTATGCCAGGACATAGCCACTGAGGAGCACCTGGGTGCAGATCAAGCAGCAGAAAGACCTGGATGATTGACAAGTGCAGAGACCAAAAGTCAGGGTCCAGCCCAGTTCAGTGTCCAGACTCTACCCAAACACTTGGTGTCTGTTCCGGTTTTGGATGGAAAAGAAGCACTAGGGGCAGCTTCAGAAAAAAGAAGAAGCAACATGGAGACATGAAGCAGGGAAAGAACCGGGAGGTGGGAGGCAGAAGCAGTCATTTCTCCTTGTGCTGGGGATCTGCACTCAGCTGTGTGTGGTATTGTCTTGGAGAAGCAGGATATTGGGAAGGAGGAGGAACATTCCCTGACTTCATTCCACAAGTTCACTCAGACAACACTTGTCCTGGGCCTACTGAGAGAGAGGCACCAATTCTTGGGAACCAGGAGACCCAGTTTAAATCCCAAGCAAAATATTTACCAACTCCATGGCCTCAGTGATTTAATCTCTGTGCCAGTTTCCATCTGGAAAATGGAGGTAGTCATCCCTGCCATGCAGAGTTGTTTAAAGATTAGAAATAATGCATACTATAATGATTTAGGCACACAGTAGGTGTTCAGTAAATGGCTGCCACTGTTATTCGCCTAGAACTCCAATGAAGCTCTGATACATTGAGCGAGGATGAACTTAAACCAGTCCTAGGCTTTAGAAATTTCTGTGTTTCAGTGCTTCCCTCTGCTGGTCAAAGCGGGTAGACACCACAGGGGAGAGACTCAAGATGCCAAGACCAGACACAGCTCCCCACCCTTCTAACAAGACTAGAAATCTCCCAACACTGCGGGAAGACATCAGCTTGGTGTGGATCTTTCCAGAGGCAGCAGATACAGGGCAGCATATAGACCACCAGTTACTCACCAGCAGTGTGAATGTGCATGCAACCCTTCACTTCTCTGAGCCTGTTTTCTTAGCTGTGAAAGAGGGTGATGATCTTTGCCATTTTTCAGAGTTGCTGTGAATCCCAACTGAGATTATGTCTATGGAAAACACTTTGGAAAGCCTGAGATAGCCCACAAATTATAGTGGTCAAGCAATTTTTGATGCCTCTTCCCCCACCATCCTGGGTATGGGAGACCCCTGGAAAATCTAGGAAGCTGCCCTTGACAAGCTCCATTTTCTAGGCTTCAATCAGTCACGCTTCAGGCAAGTCTTGGGGTGGTACAGGGACTGTGTGTGTCCTGAAAAGGTGAGGAAAGCCTAGTTTTCTGCCAGCCTGCTCCAAGAACCCCAGCTTTTCAGCCCTAGAAGGGCAAAGGCTAAAACCAAGTCCAGGAGAACTAATCACATCCTCTTCCAGCATAACCCTCAGTTTTGCTCCTCAAGCTCATTATCCCCAAAGTAGAGAACAGAGAATTGTAGAAAAGGGTCACCAGAGTCAACCAGCTAAAACCACAGCTGCCTCCAAGTACACATCACCTCATATAAGGTAAGGCTCTCGAGTTGCTGCTGAACTTTCCCACACATGTGTATCAGGGTTCCTGGGCCAACTCCTGATGGGCTTCCCTGCTACTGTCACCTCTAAAGCTCTGCTTTGAATTCACCCCACTGAATCTGTTAGCTCACCATAGGTGGGTTTCCACCTGGGGAATTTATCCTGCTCCCCCTACCTATAGAAATTCCTGAGCACATGGCTACTGACAAAGATTCATAGGAGTGGAAAGAGATTTAGACAACCAGACAGACAGGGACAAGTGGGCAGAGAAACAGATATGTGCTTGAACCTCCCTTAGAATTTAGAATCAGGAGAAAAAGATTTTATCTGTTGAAAAACTATATAACTAAACATTTCCCAAAATAAACTACTCAAAACATTTGTTTCTTACAAGCTGTTAATAATTTTTTCCATTTTAAAGAGACTTCACAAACAAACTTGAGAAATTCTGAGTAAAAATAAATTTCACTGAAAGATGTCTCTGAGCCTTCATTATATACTGCCACTAGGAATCTTCAAATGGGATGTAGAGTATAATGTATGCAGTGTTTATCAGGTCTATTTGACTAACTGCTTATTTACAATACACTTATTGACATCTTATGGGACTCGGTAGTCATGAAATGAAGTACTAACACCCATTGTTCCCTTTGTGCCTTGGCTTCCAGAGAACTCAGTGCAAACCATAATGGTCATTTGCAATTGCAGGAAGCAAGTAAATTAGGTTTGAAGTGTAATTATCCTTTCCCCAATAATATTTCAGGGTTTCTCGACAAAACATAGTTGTCATTTCATAGCGATACAGGACAGAAGTTGCTATAGATAGGGAAGCATTTCCTCCTACCCCTAACCACCTCTAGGCTCTAGAACAGGCTCACTAAATGTGATCCCCTGTATCTTAGGATTGACTGTTCCCAGCTGCAAAGTCTAAGGATAAGAAACAGCCCAAGAATAGGAGCCAGGGACTAGACTTGAGGGACTGCCCCCTGGGAATTCTCTGGCTGAAAACCCACTGCCACTGCTACCAAATCTGTAATTTACACAGATGGGACCACGTCATCCATGAGGAATTGAGCTACCTGTCACTCCTTAGACACAGGAAAAAGTCTTAACCCACAACTCCAATCCCGTAACTTTGTAAGGGCTATGCTAGAATAGTAGCCCCTGTGTTGTCCCTACTACATTATGAGCCCCTAGCATTCTGGAGGAACCCGAGAATGCAAAATGGACCTCACCATGTTGGCAGCGAGACCAAAAGGACTTCCTGAAATAACCAGAACCAGCAGGCTTGTGCTCAAAGTTCTCCAGGGAAATAGAGTCACCAAGAGAACCCCCTAGAAATTGAAGGAAGCACCCCAATCCTTCCTCCTACCCATTCACTCATTAATTCACTAGGAAAGCAGGAATTAAAAAAACAATAATTAAAAGAAAAATATTAGGAGTTAAATCTGAGTTCAAATCCAAGCTCTGCCTCTTTCTAGTATGTGGCCTTTGGTAGGTTGCTTAGCCTCTGAGTCTCTGCTTATTTTAAAAAGGAGATAATAATTGTACCTATCTTATAGTGTTGTTAGGAGAATTAAATAAAATTAGTTTTGCAAAATCCATAACACGGTACTAAGTACTTGTTATTATTCCCAAACATTTGCTCTGGGCCAAGACTTATTGTGTCTATGTCCTCAAAGAATTTTCATGCTAATAAAAGACACAGACAAGTGATCAGACAATAATAAGACAGTACTATCAGTACTATGAGGGAAGCTCAAGGGCTTAGAGAGAACAAAGGAGACACTTTAGTCCTAATAAGTGAAAAAAATGTTCAGGCATAAATGATTGAAAAGGGAGAGATAAAGCTGTGAATTTTTATACATAATATGATTGTCTGCATAAAATGAAACAAAACAAAAAACCCATAGACCAATGGTTAGAATTATTAGGAGTATAGAAAAGCAATTGGATGTAAGGTTAATACACAAATGTCATTGCATTTCTATACATCAACAACAAAAATTACTATTGAAAACAATATTGAAGTCAAGTGAGTGGCACATACCTGTAATCTCAGTTCCTGGGGAGGCTGAAGTAAGTGAATAGCAAGTTCAAGGCCACTCTGGATAACTCAGAGAAACTCTACCTCAAAATTTAAAAATTTTTAAAAGGAGAAAGAAGGAAGGAAGGAAAGAAGGAAGGAAGGAAGGAAGGAAGGAAGGAAGGAAGGAAGGAAACAATATTTAAAATGTGCCATCTATAATAGTAACAAAATTACAGTCATTCTTCAACTTACAATGGGGTTACATCCCAACCAATAAATCCATCGTACATTGAAAATATCATAAGTCGAAAATGCATTTAACACACCTACTGAAAGTCACAGCTTAGTAGCAGAGTACACCGTAGAGTGTTATTCACCCTCATGATCACATGGCTAACTGGGAGCTGTGACTTGCTGCCACTGCTTTGCATCAAAAGAGTATTAAACTGGAGATCAGTGCTCTGTCTGATGTGCTTGTGGCAAAAATTTGCTCCCAGAATGTGGGCGCTTATAATTTTGTGCAAAGTTAGAAAAATTATGATTGTAATAATTATTTTTTCTATTTGCCTCAACAAATATTTTCAGTGAATAGTGTGTACAGCTTCTGAAAATTTGGTTTTTTTCTGTTATGTTTGATAACATGTATTAAAATGCAACTTTTGAGAAAAATAAATAAAAATAAAAATTTTAAAAAAAAAAAAGAGTATTAAACTGCCTATCACTAGCTCTGGAAAAGATCAAAATTCAAAGTATGATTTCTACTGAATGCATATCACTTTCCCACCATTGGAAAGTCAAAAAATCCTAAGTCAAACCCATCCTAAGTTGGGAACCTTCTTATGGAGTAGGCATAAATATGACACAAAGTTGTATAAGATCTATATGCAAACAATTATAACACGTTACTGAGAGGTAACTCCTCAACCAAATGATCAAATCTAACATCACCAACAATTAGTCAGATGACATTGTGTGCCCTCAGATGCAATACCTGAGTCACTGATACAGCACTCTTGCTCAAACGCTCAATCTGAATCTATCATGAGAAAATAAGTATATAACAATTGCTGGTGGGATTGTAAATTGGCCCATTTTATATCCAAATTTTAAAATGTTTGCAAAAACTTGCCTATGCTTTCAAAAATATCATAAATGTCATAAAGCTCTAATTAAATAAATAAATATCATGAAAGATAAAAATCACATAGGTCAGTGACAAGCTGTAGAATTGCTCTAGATTAAAAGAGAAAAAAAAGAGACATGGCAACTAAACACAGTATGAGATCTTTGATCCTGAAGAACTTTAGAGAGACAAGTGGAGAAGTTTTAATATGGAGTAAATATTAAATAATAAATAATGTATCAGTGTTAAATTTCCTGAGTATGGTAATTCTGTTGTACTCATTCTGAAGAATGTCTTAGGACTTAGGAGTTATATGTAGAAATATTTGGGAGTAAATTTCATCATTTTATTTTAAGTCTCAAATTGTTCACAATAAAAGAACATGAATATTTATATAAATACAGAGAACTAAAGCAAATACTGCAAAGGTATATGAGTGTTGATTTACCATGCTTATGAATATTCTATAGCCCTGATATTTTTTGTGAAATAAGCAGTTGGACAAAAACTTTATTGAAGGATATTGAAGAAGATGAAAATGGCCAGGCTTTGTAGCACATGCCTGTAATCCCAGCTGAGGCATAATGATGGCAAGTTTGAGGCCAGCCTGGGCAACTCTGTGAGACTCTGTCTCAAAAGCAAAATAAAATAGGCTAGGGATGTAATTCAGTGGTAAAACACTTCTGCAAGGCCCTGGGTTCAATCCTCAGTACTGCACAAAGAAGGAGAAGGAGGAAGAAGGGGAGGAAGAGGTGAGATTATGGAGACAATATTTATCTCATATCCATAAATAGATATAGTTAATATGGTTAAAAGGTTGATTTTAGATTGAATGCAATCCCAATTGAAATCCCACAAGGCTTTTCAAAGAGAAACTTGGCAAGCTTATTGTAAATTAACAATGAACAGGAAGAAGCCAAGAATATCCAAGGTATTTCTGAAGAGGAAAAATAGGGAGGAAAGATTTGTCTTATCAGCTATCAGAATATATTATGAAGTAATGGTAACTAAGTGTGATGGTACAACTTGGCCAATATGAATTAAAATAGTCCCAAAAGAGATTTATCAAAAAATATGACAGTGATGAAAAAATTAAATTTGAGTCCTATTTTCCCCTATATGTACAAAAAGTATCATCTCAAAATAGACTAAGGACTAATGGAAAATATAAAACTTTAAAGTATTTAATAATAAATGCTTTTATAGGTTAATAGCTTTATAACTGTGACCTAGGAAATGATTTCTTAATGAATGTAACTGTTGAAATAATTACTTCTGTTGACAAAAGGCAGAAAAGAAAGAAAAGAGAAATTTACTAGCTGTGGAGAAATCATTACACAGATAACCAGCAAATGATTTATATCAAGAATCTATAAAATGCCTCAAATCATCCAGAGGAGGAAAAATGAACAAAAGTCACAATCAGACATTTCATAGAAACCATGTCATCTGTAAGCATTGGCTTTACTTAATTTATAGGAAGGGAAATAAAAATGAAAGGTTATGATGAAATTCAAATTGACCCATCCAATTTACAAAGATTAAGAAGACTGTCAAAACAAGTACTACAGAGAATGTGAGTCAGCCATTCTATCATACCCCACTGATGGGCATGTACTTGGCCACAACCATTTTGAAAAACAACTTAGTATTATCTTGTAAAGCTGAATTTTCACATTCTGTACAAATCAGAAGTTCCACTTCAATCTTACACGTTTGTGTGTGTGACAAGTATGTACAAGAAAACAAGAGCCAGGAAACGTGTATGACAATGTTTTTAGCAGTACTATTTGTAATAGCAAAATAATGGCAGCAACTCCAATGCCCATAGAGAGGAAAATGGATAAATTGTGACATATTTACACAAAATAATATTTTATATAAGCCAGCAAAATTGAGTGAACAATAGCCCATGTAACAATTCAAATAATACTTCAATGTTATGTTGAAATAAAAAACAAGTCTCAGAAGATTGCATACAGCATGATACCCTTTATATAAACTTCAATAACAACTAAAATAAAAATTAGCTATGTATTTATTTTTAGTCAAGAAAATTACAAATAAAAATTTCAGCATAATGTTTACCAGGGGATGAAGAAAAGGGATGGGTGTTTAAATGTAAATTAACATTGGTATTATTTATTGGATTGGGTTTGGTTGTGAGTTCCTGAGCAGAATGAGGATGGAGAGGGAAGGTAAGAGAGAGGGAGAGGGGAAGAGAGAAAGAGGAAGGAAGGAAAAAAATAAGGGAGGGAAGGAGGAGGAAGAAAAAGGAACAGGTCTATACAAGGACCAGTGAGGACAGTTATTAGGAACCAAGACTATAGATGAGTCAATATTGTGCATAGTGTCAATTAAGAAGAGGAGGAGTGGGGCTAGGGATTTAGCTCAGTGGCAGAGTTCTTGCTTAGCTTGTGCAAGGTCCTGAGTTCAGTCCTTGGCCCTGGGGGAAAGAGAAGGAGGAGGAAGAGGAAGAGACACCTAAGCAACCTAGGAGAGATCAGTGAAGGCTCTCTGGAAACAGATACACCTCATTTGAACATGGAATAGCACTAGGATTATTCATATAAAGGAATCATAATGGGACTTTTCAGGAAAAGTTAACATGCAAAGACAAAATGACAGGATGTTTGGGCCTACAGTTTACACAGATTAGCTACTGAGCAGACAGGCAACTAGGCCACTATGAGAAACAAGACTAAGGAGCTAAGCAAACCCTGAGCCACCTCCATGGCATCAATCATAGGGGTCGGGTGGAACCTTGGAAAGTGACTGGGTCAGAGCCCTCTGGTTCCTTAGGTATGAAGACTTTCTCAGTCTGTCTGATCAAACAACTACAACATGAGGGATCTATGAAGGTGATGAGGTGAAGCCAACACACATCCCCAAGCATCTTTTACCAGAACCCAATGGCATACATGGGATGATGCTGGGCTTGTTGATTCTTTGTTAGTCCTGAAGTCTAGGATGGGAATGTCAGTGTGCCCTCCAGAGGTGGAAATGGGAACTTACACATAAGCACCATGGACAGAACCCTCAGCAATTTTTCCTTTTCTTTTCTTTTCTTTCCTTGGTTCAGTTCAAGCCAGGAAGGTCCAAATGAAATTTTTGGCTGATAAATCCCTGGAGATTTTGATGCTGGCAGAGCCCAGAAACAGAGAAACCCCATATCAGGAGACCACTGACCTGTATCTAGCCTGATGTAATGACCTCATACTTGTTCTTGCCTCTTGCCCGGTTTTCCTAATCAAGAGCTCTGCCCCACCCTAACCTCCATTTCATCCCCTCAGTGCTGCCAGAGCAACCTTTCTAAATTATGAATTTGAGCTAGGGAAGGTGGCACACACCTGTAGTCCCAGCAGCTCGGAGGCTGAGACAGGAGGATTGCAAGTTAAAGGTCAGTCTCAACAACTTAGTGAAGCCCTAAGTAAGACCCTGTCTTAAAATTTAAGAAAAATAAATAAAAGGGCAGCGGATGTAGCTCAGTAGTAAAGTGTCTCTGGGTTCAATCCTCGGTATCCAATAAATAAATAAATAAATAAATAAATAAATAAATAAGAAACTGTGAATCTGACTGATTCTGTCTCTTCAGAAAGCCTTCAGTGATGTCTCTACCCTGGCATTTGAGGCTCTTCGTGACCTCTGCATCCTTAGTTTTAGCATTGTTGATAGTGTCTGTCCCAACACACCTTTGCTCATGCCCAGGCTACCTACTTCTGTGATGGTTCCTCCCAAGAACCTAAGCTAGGGATTGGAGGATCCCCAGGGCTTAGTCCATGGAACTCTTGTCCCTGTATTTCCACCATCACTTTAGTGATCTAATCTAGTCGTAAGTCTTTAAATATATTTGGAACCTAAACCCCTACCCTGAACTTCAGATTAAATATCTTAAATTACTTTATAGATCCACTTGAATGTCCTATAGGCATCTCAAACTTAATGTGTCTCTAACAAAATACTTGATCTACTCCCCCAAAAATGACTCCTTCTACCATCTTCCCCATCTCAGTAATTAACAACTCTGTCTCCCAGTTGCTTGGGCCTTAACTTCTCTCTTCCTTTCTTCCTTCCTTCCTTTCTTTCTCTTTCCTATCCAAATCATCAGCAAATTCAGTCAGCTCTACCTTCAAAATATATTTATAAACCAAACAGTTGGTATCACCTCCACTTTGATCCACACCACCATCATCTCTGTGTTATTGCAGTAGCCTCTAAAGTTCTCCCCCGCTTCTGCCCTGGCTCCCTTTCATTCCATTCTGAACCTAGCAATCAGAGCAATACTGCTAAAACATTGAGAGATCATATATTTCCTTTTATCAAAACTCTCTAATAGCTCCCTAATTCAGTTATAATAAAAGCCACATCTTTATAAGGTCTGGCATAGCCCTGAGTTACCTGGCTTTCTGTTACCTGTCTGACCTCATCTCCAGCTACTCTCTACATCCATTACTCTGTGCGGTCAAATTGGTGTCCTCACTGCTCCTCAAACATGCCAGATGTGCCCCTACCTTGGACCCTTTGCACTTTCTTCTCCCTGCTGGAGGTATTTCTCCCCAGATTTCCGTGTGATTTGGTCCCTCGCTTTCTTCATATCTCCATTACTGTTACATTCTGTTAAGTCTTAAAATCAAATCACATAAATATCCCAACGTTTTCTTATTTTTCAAAAGTTTTTTTGAATATCTTAGTTTCTGTGCATTTTCATATATAGTAATTTTTTTAGTTGAAAAGGCTTATATTGTCAATTTCTTCCAAAAAGAGAAAAAGGGAGGGGATGTGGATATAGTTCAGTTGGTAGAGTACTTGCCGTGGTGCATGCACAAGGTCCTGGGTCCAATCCCCAGCACCAAACAAAAAGGGAAAAAAGGAAAAGCCTACTGGCATTTTGCTTAAGATTGCATTGAATCTATAGATCAATTTGGGAATAACCTTAATAATGTCTTCCAATCTATGAATATAGTACACATGGTCATTTATTTAGATCTTATTTTGGTCTCTCAGCAATACTTTGTAGTTTCAATGCACAGATTTTTGTCATTTTGTGAAACTTATCCATAAATGTTCCATATTTTCATGCTATTGTAAATGGGTTTTTTATTTTATTTTGCAATTGCTAGGAGTTGTCAGGAAATTCCATTCCTAGTACATAAAAACACAGTTGCCTTTTATAAATTGACCTTTTTCCTATGACTTTACTAAATTAATGTGTTAATTCTAATAGCTCTATTAAAGACTCCTTAAGAACCTTTACTTGTACAATCAGATCATGTATAAAGTCAGTTTTACTTCTTCGTATGCAGCTATGTGGTTTTGGTTTTGGGGTTTTGTTTTGTATTGGGATTTTTTGGTTTGTTTTGTTGTTGTTGTTTTCGGAGGTGGGTGGTGTTGTTCATGGCTTATGGTGCTGACTGGGACCTTGGTACAATGTTGAATAGAAATGGTGAGTGCAGAGCTGGGTGCAATGGTGCACATCTGTAATCCGAAGAACTCAGGAGACTAAAGCAGGAAGACAGCAAGTTTAAGCCCAGCCTCAGCAACTTAGCGTGACCATCTTAAATAAAGGGCCCTAGGTTCCTCAGTACTGAAAGCAAAAAAAAAAAAAACTCAGTACTGAAAGCAAAAAAAAACTAGTAAGAGCAGCCTTACTCTTTATGAGAAAAGGCATTCTAACTTTCAGCATTGAGTATGATATTTAGCCGTAGGCTTTCCATAGATTCTCTTTTTCTCCTTCCCCAATGGGAAAGGTTGTCTAAAGCCATTTTGGCATATATTGTGATGATTATATTGTTCTCCTCCTTTATTTTATAACATTGTAATTACAGTGACTTTCAAATGCAAAACCAATCTTTCATTCCTAGGATGAGGCCCATTTGGTCATGGTAGGTCCTTTTTATATGTTACTGGTTTTGATTTGCTAATTTTCATTAAAATTTTTGTACCATTTTTTCTTAAATGAACACAATTTATAGTTTTCTTTCCTTGTAATGTTTTTATCTGGTTTTAATGTCAGGATAACAATGACCTCAAAAAATAAGTTGGTAAATTTCCTTCTGCCCATATTTTTTAAATGAATTTGTGTTGGGTTAGTATTATTTCTTCCTTGTTTTTTATTTTATTTTAGGCCTGGTTTTTCTTTTCCTTTTTTTATGTGGGGGATTCTAATTACAGATTTGACTTATTTAATAGATATAAGGCTATTCAGGTCATACTTTTTTTTTTTCCCTTGAGTAAGCTTTGGCAGTTTGTGATTTCTAAAGAAAATTTTCCATTTCATCTGAGTTGTCAAACTTACTGGAATAAAGTTTTTCAAGATGTTCCCTCTTTATAATTTTCATGTCTGGAAGCTATGTCATAAAATTCCCTCTTTCATTCTCATATGGATAATTTGTGTCTTCTCTGTTTTTCCTAGATTGGTCTAGCTAGAAGTATATCAATTATATTGTTATCTTCAGAAAACCAGCCTTTGGCTTAATTTTTTGTTTCCTGTTTGACTGATATCCACTCAGATCTTCATTATTTCCTTTTTTTTGAGTTTAATCTTCTCTTTTTTGCTAGCATGTTAAGATAGAAATTAGCGTATATGCTTTTCAACCTTTCTTCTTTTCTAACATAAGTATTTAAAGCTATAAATCTTTTAATTTTAGCCACTCCCTCAAATTTTGACTTTTCCTCTTTCCCTGCCTTCTTTTGGACTGAATATCTTTTACTATTTTACTTTATTTCTGCCATTAGCTTATTAGCCACGAATCTTTTAATTTTAGTAGTTTCTCCAGGGTTGACAACATTCAATCTACCTTCAAACTACAGTGTGCTGCATCACACATATTGAAGAAAACAATATGTTTCAGCATTCTCCATCCTACCTTGTATTGTCGTATATTTTATTTCTGCATGTTATAAACCCCATAATACATTGTTGTTGTTGCTTTAGTCAATTAAAACTTTTTAAACCAAGAAAAATGGCTCTGTATTTAATATTACCAGTGCTCTTCATTTCCTTTGTACAGATCCAAATTTCCACCTAGTGTTATTTTACTGAGGTTCAAAGAATTTCTTTTAACATATAATGCAGAACTGTTGACATGAATTCTCTCAGCTTTTGTTTGTCTAAAAATATATTTATTTTGCTTTCATTTTTGAAGGGTATTTTCACTGGATGTAGAATTCTAGTTTGGCTTGGTTTTTTGTTTTGGTTTTGGTTTTGGTTTGTTTGTTTTGTTGTGTCTTCAGGTTCACTGATCTTTTCTTCAGTATCTGATCTGCTGGTAAACTGTGTAGTGCATTTTTAGTTCAGCTATTATATTGTTAAATTCTAGAAGATCCATTTGGTAACTTCCACTTTCTTTCCTCATTAGGTTCATGTTTTCATGTAAATCTTTTAATATGTATTTGGAATAGCTGCTTCAAAATCTGTGTCTACTGATCCCATCATTTGTGTCATTTTGGCATCTATTTCTATAAAGTGATTTTTCTCCTGATTTAAGTCATATTTTGTGAGTTATTTACATTTCTAATCATTTTATTGGACATTAAACATTGTAAATGTCCCATTGTCGAGGGTTCAAATTTTTGTTTCCTTTCTTTGAAGAATGTTGGAGTTTGTTTCATTTAGGTAGGCAATTAAGTTATTTGTGAATCATTCTTTTTCCTTTTAAAACTTAATTTTAAGCTTTATTTGGGTGACTCTAAGATCTTTACTCTAAGGCTAGTTCAGCCTTACTACCATAACCCTTTTGAGGTCTCTACTGAATTTTCCAGGTGTTCATCAAGTTCTCTCCACTCTGCCAACTGGTGCTTGAATGTTTCTTAGCCCTGACTGAATCCCACAAACTGTTCTGTTTCGAGTTTCCAAGTAGCTATATTTTTGCTTAAACTCATGAATTTTTACCCTACATATGCATAACATTTTGGACTGATTCAGGGGAGCACTTTTTTTCTAAATAGCTCCTTCCTTTCTAGTACTCTTCCCTGCAAACTCTAGTGTCTCCGTCTTTCCAACGTCAATGTCTGTCTTTAACACAAAAAAGTCTCCCATTCTGTACTTGGGTTCCCCTCCCTGCTAAGCCAGAAAGTGCCTTCAGGCAGAAAGCTGAAATGATCATCAGGCTCCTTTTGTTTGTTTTCTTTCTCTCAGGGATTACAGTCCTGTGCTAACTGTTGTCCCATGTCTAAATAGTTGTTTCCTATATTCGTCCAGTTTTATTTATGTGGGACAGAATTCCAGTACCTTACTCAATCATGTTCAGAAGCTAAATTTTCTCTCCCTTGGATCTTTTTCTTTCTTTGTTTTTTTTTTTAATATCGGGATTGAACTCAGGGGAACTCTGCCACTGAGCCATATCCCCAGCCCTATTTTGTATTTTATTTAGAGTCAGGGTCTCACTGAGTCACTTAGTGCCTCACTGTTGCTGAGGCTGGCTTTGAACTTGCAATTGTCCTGCCTCAGCCTCCCAAGCTGGTGGGATTACAGGTGTGCGCCACCACGCCCAGTTCCCTTGGGTCTTATTCAAATGTTACTTCAGAGTTGTGATCATCCAGGAGGTACTCCTCTTCCTCCTTCTCTGCTTCATTTTTCTTAGAACTCATCCTTCAACACCATTTATACATACCTGTCTTATTTATTGTTTCCCTTCAACTCCATTCAGGCAAGGATTCTTGTGTAATCTCTCCCTTTTTGTAGCTCCAGAACAAATATTAGAGCTTGCAATACATTAAGTAATGAATAAACATATGGTTAATGAATTAGTGAATCAATGAATTTATTAAAGATCATCACCATTTGAAAACTTTTCCTCATATCATTCCTAACTTTTCTGCATCTTGTTTCATAGCAATTATCACAAGTTTATTGTATACGTGTGTGTGTGTCTCCAAACACACATGCATACATAAGCCCGTAAGCAGCAAGAATATTATCTTGTCTATCTGTAGTGGACCTAACACAGAGGTGAACATGGGAGGATCTTTGTGTGTGAATGGGAAGGAACACATGTATAAAGTGTTGCTGTTCAGGAAACCAGCAGAGGGCAGCACAAGGTTGCACTTGCCTTTACTGTCTCCCTAGCGCCAGTCTTCTCCAGAGAGAAAGGGCGGATAGTAATCAGAGCTGAATACTACTGGACTAGCTGTTCCCTCAGAAGTCAGGAGAGCCCAGGCAGCCTTTCCTAGTATCCTTCATGTGGGCCTTGCTGACTCAGGGTCTCCCCTCCCATTCACTCCATCATTCACAAACCCTGAGGCTTGCTGGAGGGAGCAGCATACACAGAACAAGTGATCTCACACACACACACACACACACACACACACACACACACACACACACGCCCTTAGTGGAAGAACTCTCCCTTTCTGATCCAAATATCTTTCCAGACTGCGCTAAGTTCCCTAGTTCAAATGGGGTTTCTCTAAGGCTGGCCTCTCAGTACAAATTAATGCACTTAGCAATTCCCTTGAAGCAGTTTAAAACCTACCACTTAAAATGTAATCCTTACCACAGACACTGCCAGGAGGTGAACATGGTTAGTTCCAATTTACAGATGGGGAGCTGGGCTCAGAGAGGGAAAAGGAACTTGCCTAAGGTCACACAGCTAGTGAGTGGAGAGACTGAAACTCAAACCCAATGCTGCCAGCCCAAGCCTCCTTCCAGAACCTTTTGAAGCCTCCTCTCCATCTCAGACTCCAGGGGAAGAAGGTCAAAGTGGAGGCCAGGGTAGGTAGGCTGGAAGACATCCTAAGGTCCTTTTATTCCAGGATTATTTTTCTCATCCTAAAATAAATCTAGTCACTCCAGGCTTGCTTTTTTCTATAAGGCTTTCTGTGACATTTACCCTGAGATAGTGGGGATGGACGTTGCCTGCTTCCTTGGAGCTCTTGCTGGGTAGAATCTGAGTATCCAGGACAGCATACAAGGCCTTGAAAGTAAATAAGGGCTCTCTTGGGGACAGACGAATGGGTGGATGGAATCACCAAGAAAAACACTGCCTGAAAACTCATTAGTCTCATCTACTCCAATAGTTCAAGTCAGCAAACAACCCTTCATTTTCCCCAACCTGGGGTTCTATTCCGGACACTAAAGATACAGTTGGGGAAACTGAGGCTTCAACTAAGCAGTGGCACAAAAGCTTGCAGCAGTTCAAAGGAGGCTGTGCCCAGAATAGGAGAATTCCAGCCAGGGGTAGTCCTCACCCCTTCCCACAATTATGCTGGGAACCAGTTGTTGCTTCCGGCTGCTTGGGACCCATGGGGGAAAAAGTCATTGTTCATCTTGGTGCCTGGCCCCTTTCCTGCCACCCAATCCTTCCCCTTCCCATTGTCCTCAGACCCCTTCATCAGGGTACAGGATGCAGCTGCTGGTGCAGCAGCAAACATGGGAAGGGGCTGGGGGAAAACCAATAAGGCCATCCCAGGAGAGACAAGAGGCTTCAGCTGGCAGTCCTTTTACAGGTGAGCTGCAGACAAAGGCACCAGGCAACGTGCTCTGTCACATGATGCTGGACAGCAATGCAGAAATCAGGCATCAGAGGTGGACAGATCCAGATTCAAGCCACAACGTCTACCACTGATTTATTGTGTGTCCCTGGGCGAAGCCTCTTTCCATCTCCAAGCATTAATTTCTTTCTCCATTAGAGCAAGAATAAGATGCTTGCCTAGTGAGGATTAACTTATTGCAGTGAAGATTAACACAAAAATGCCTGATAGCTAAGTATTTAAAAATGTTCACGTCTATTCCTTCCTCTCACTTCAGCCATGGCAAAGCATCAAGAAAGATAATGCCAAAGAGGGATCTTCTAGCAAAGATAAGCAGTACTTCCTATTAGGTAAATGGAGATGTATTCCCACAACTGAAGCATCATTAACGTCACATGTAATAAATCTATAAGTCATATTTAATAATGTATAATTGCATTAATGGAACAATTGACATTTACTGGGCATTTACTTACTATGTGTCAGGCACATTACTTCTGCACAGCTACTCTGTGAGCCCAGTTTGACAACTATGTGACCAGTGCAGCTGCACAGAGTGCACCAATTAGAAAGGTGCTCCACAAGTGGGGATTAGTGCTCTGGGGTAGCCCTCTTGAAATTCTTGTTAATGGTATCTTTGTGTTTCCTATGTGAAGTCTGATGGAATAATGGAGCATGCACTGGGTATTTGGAGCCTCAGCACACACATGGTCCCATTTCTTTTCTCCTTCCAACCTCCCCCTTCCTAAGATGGATTCTCAGCTGTCTGTCTCCCCAGCACACTGCCAAGCTCTACTCTCTGTAATCCCCTGATTCTGTGGGGTCTGGATGCAGGAAGGGAAGAGGAAGGGAAGGTGTGCATGCCAAGTTATGGGACAAGGACTTACACCACTGTGATGGTCTGCACTCACCTTATACTACCAGGCCCAAGGGAGAACATTAGATAGTGAATAATAAACAGCATGACAGGTTGAGAAAAAAAAATCACAGGAGGACAAAAGTTTTTTTCCAGATTTTTAAAGAAGAGAGCCTCCCTTTTCATTTGCACTTGTCCCCACAAATTATGCAGCCAGTCCTGAGTACTGTTACTGTCATCACTTCAAAAAACTGCACAATGAGGTTCACAGAGGCTCAGTAATTTGCCCAAGATCACACAGCTGCCAAGTGGCAGCATTTAGAGACTTATATCCCAGGAGAGAAAGAGAACTTTGAGATCGAAAAGAGCTTTAGCCGAGGAACCAGGAGACTCACATTCAACTTCTGACCATGACTGGGAAAGCTGCCCACTTTACCTCATTTTTCCTGAGTGAAAGCACTCTGTGTAATCTTTGGCAGCATAGGTCTCAAGATTTGGCTTTGCCGCTTACATAGGATGTGACTTTTGAGTACAAGGAAATCATCATTCACCCCTCTTTCCCAGAGAGCTGCCATGAGTATTCAGCAGATGACAATCACTCAACCTCATGACACCTGACATCATATAAAGCATTTTCATGCCATTCTCTCCCCCAGACAACACTGAGTAGAAGGCCAGGAAAGGAGTATTATTTTCTCCATTCCACAGATAGGAATGCTAAAGCATCAGAACTGTAAAGTGACTTCCCCCAGCTCATACTCCTTTTCAATCAAGTTTTGAATAGTCTAATAGGACTCCATAGGCACAGGGTCATAATATGAACATCCTCAAAAGGAGAAGCAGGGTCACCACTTTGGGCCATCCTGGCATGGGAGGACAGCATGGGCCTCTCAGGACAGGAGCCCCAGATCTGAGGGAATTGGCTCCATCCCTGGTCTTGAGGGTCCCAGGTCTGAAGGAGGAGGCCAGAGAGGCATCTCGTAGAGGCTCCTGAGAGAAAAGAAATACTGGGTTAGCAGCATTTGAGCAGTGACTCAGCATCCTGGAGGATACTTACCCAACATAGGTGGGGCATGATCTCCAGAGCACAGATAAAGGGAGACAGAAGGATTGAAGGACAGTCACAGTAGAAGCATCAGCCTCTCCACTCATGACCAGTCCACTAACCAGTCCTGGAGAAGGTTTCTGTTGTGAGTTATGTCATTAACATAGACCAAACATGTTTGTGTCTTTCCACAGTGTCAGAATTTGTTGAATAACCATAAGTTCTTAGCTACACCAGTTTCAGGAGAGGCAGTTCACCAAATATTAAGATGGCCACCTGATAGTCGTAAGTCAGGCAATCATAGGTTCTTTTATCACAGGTTATTAGCAACAAATATCTATAACACTCATGTCACACGAGGGAGAGAGAGAGAAATATCTTACAGAAAGGCTAAGAAAGGGTTAAAGCAGCCTCAAGGGTTCAGGAAGCTAAAGGGAAAGCAAAGTCAGAGAGTAATACAATGTAAAGAATCATTGCAGGTGATAAGATTAACTTATTCAGGGGCTAGGATTATGGCGCAGTGGTAGCGTGCTCGCCTAGCACGCATAAGGCACTGGGTTCGATCCTCAGCACCACATAAAAATATAACTAAAAAATAAACATTTAAAAAAAAAAAGATTAACTTATTCAGGGTGAAGAGCTGTCAAAGTGTAGGAACTTACTCTAGGCCAAGGTCCAGAGGGCAATTTCAGAGTGTCAGCTTGAGATGTCAGTTTGCAGTGAGCTGTGTGCATGGTTTTCGCCAGCAGCAGAAACCAGATTGTGCTGAAGCCCCAGGACAGAGAATTGGAGGCTCATTGCTGTGGTGATTTTCCTGGGAAAGGCTTTTGACAAGTGACCAAATAACAGGGTCAGTGTGCCACTATGTCCCATCTTGGGGTGCTCCTCCTTTTATAGGCCTCAGGTGGGGAGAGTTGCTTCATTTGGTGGTCAAGTGTTTGATAAGTTCATGGGCCTGGTTTTTCTGATATGAATTTGATACACCCATGCATCCATGTGCTTCTGATTAATTCACTAAGTTCACAGGTGATCATTTTTATTAGTACAATGAATTTATCAGTGTGTGCTTTATGGTTATGTTAGGCAGACAGTGGTTGTCTACTTGTACAAACAAGGTGTAGACTCCAATTCTACCTCAGCACTTAACCACAAAATGGAATAATTCATGGCAAACTACTGCTTTTTAAAATGGAGTAACTCTGGGTTAGACACAATCTGAAAACTACCATTCTATACATCATGAAGTAACTCAGCAAAGCAAAGCCTGCTCTCCATAATCTCCACCTACAGAGAGGGTGAGGTCTGGGTGACCAGAAGTCACAGCAGCCTAGGGGTACATCCTTAGCCCTACTCCATACCCCTGGGTTCCTCAGTCCCCAGTTCCCATTGTAAGGATGAAGCATTTACGACACAAGACCCCTCCACCTGCCAGCCACCTCTCTTGCCTGGGGCTTCAGTTGACCACAAGGTGCGTCTGTGAAACGGTTCCTGAAATCACCTGTCCACTTCCAGTCCTTGAAGGAAGCACAGTCCAGAACTGTCCAATAAACTCTGAGATGATGGAATTATAAAATCTATATTTCACTTTAAATAATTCAAATGTACATTTAAATTGTCAAATGTGGCTACTGGCTACTGTACTTGAACAGCACAGCTTTACAAACAGGGACAAAAAAATGTAACAAATGCACCATGATTTGGGGCTTCAAAAGCACTGTCACAATCACTTTCTTGTTGTCCTGAAAAAGAGGTATTTATCCTCATTTTACAGAAGGGAAAAATGAAGCCCAGGAAAGTTAAATGGCTTCCATACCAATAGAGTTAGTTTAAAGTAGAATTTAATCAGAGTTCTTGATTGCAAAATTCTGCCCATACCTCTACGCAACACTTACACAGTTATGCAGTCATCACACATTTATGGGTCATTGTTATTAGGTGTATACCTCTGAGCTAAATACTTAAAGACAAATCAGACACAGCCCAGACTTTGGGTGGAAATCCCCGAACAAAGGCAGTATAATTGCCACAAAAGGAATATAGGTATAAAAATTATTTTGATTTTCAGGTAGCTGAAAGCACTTTGCTTTAAATGCCATTAATGCCTCATGACTCCCCAATTTATATTTCAGGTCCCAATCTCTGCCAAGAATTCCCAATGAATACACCAAGCAGAATATTGGACATCCCTAATTGAATATCCCACTGGCTTCTCAAGCTTGTCCCAACACCCACCCCCCTCAGTAAATGGAAACGCCCTTCTTCCAGTTGTTCCACCTCAAGCTTCTAGAGTCACCCATGGCTCCTCTTTTTTTCATGCTTTCATCTAATCCATCAACAAATACTATTAGATCTGTCTTGAAAAAGCATCCAGAATTCTCACCCTCTCCACTGCTGCCACCCTCACCTATCATCATCATCTCTAACTAGGCTGGAGCACACAGTCTCTTGTGACCCTCACACTTCCTGGTCCTTTTTTCCACACAGAAACCAAAGTGATCTTTTCTTTTAAAACTAAAAAGTCAGAATATGCCTCCTCTCCCTGATCTCCCGATGGTTTCCCAAAGTCCTTACAAAGTCCCCCTAGGGGGTCTAGGATTTGTCAAAAATGCCTCTCCAACCTCATTTTCTACCACCCTCCTTGCTTTCCAGGTCCAGCCACACCAGGTCTTCCTGGTTACTTTTTCCTGCAGCTGTTGGAAGTTCACTCTCTCCCTTCTTCAGGACCTCTGACCAAAGGTCCCCTTATCACAGAGGCATTCCCGACCACCTTATCATGTTTCCATTTTCTTCATAATATTCATCACCTTCTAACATGAATATGTTTGCCGGTTGTTGCTCTCCTCCCACTAGAGTGTGGGCTGCAAGGATAAAGACGTCCAACTGAATTAGAATTTCAGATAAGCAACACATTTTCCAGTCCCAGATGTTGCTTATATTTCAAAAAATCCTGTTTATCTGAAATTTAAACTTTACTGGTTGTCCCGTATAATATTACTTGTTAATTCTGGCAACTCTGTTCAGGAAGGCAAGGACAAAGGTTATTTTGTTCATTGCTGTACCCCCAGCATTAAAATAGCTCTTGAGGGGCTGGGATTGTGGCTCAGCGGTAGAGCGCTTGCCTCGCATGCGTGAGGCCCTGGGTTCGATCCTCAGCACCACATACAAAGCAATAAAATAAAGACATTGTGTCCATCTACAACTAAAAAAAATTTAAAAAAAAAAAAAAAAAAAGAATAGCTCTTGAAATGTCGTTCTCAACAAACAATGAAGGAATGAATGTGTTCAACCGGATCATTAATCCGAAACACGCCCAAACTTTTAATGAACAGCTTGCGAGTCAGAAGGGTGGATCCCGTACACTAGGTTAGTCCAGTTGGCTACCGAGGGCCTGCACAGCTGATGAACTTTCCAAGCAGGTCTAGCAGCTGGGTGCTTTGCCTACCCCCGCCCCCGCACCTCCTCAAACAAAACTCCACCCCCGCTCAAGCGAGCTGAGGATATCAGGTGGCCCTCCTGGGGGCGGGGCCTCCCTAACGGGCGGGCCCGACCCAGCCCTCGCCTGGAGCCAGGACCCCTCTAACGCCCTGCCTCCCTGCCGCCATTCGCGCCCGCCTGCGTGACGTCACCCAGAGGGCGACCAATGGGGGGCCGGCTTACTGGCAGGCGGTGCCGGGGGCCACTGCCAAGGGGGAAGTGAGCTGAGGCTGGAGCAATGGCCCGGGTCTGGAGCCCGCGGCCGCCGCCGCCGTCGCCGTCGCCTCCTGCGTGTCGGGAGCAGCCGCGGCCGGAGCCAGAACGGGGGCCGAAGTCGCGGCTGGAGTGGGAGCGGCGAGTGTGAGTTGCCGAAGTCACCCGTGTCGCAACACCTCAAACTCAGGCGGGCTGAGCGAAGGTCGCCCCCTCAGCACCGCGCCCCCCAGGCCCAGACAACAGGGCTGGGGTCTCCCAGGCACCGGAATAGCTGCTGACGCGCCAGGCCCTCCGACCCGCACTCCCTTCAAACTGTGGACGGAGGCCAAAGGACGGTGATCATCCCAAACCCCCTCCGGCTTCCCGGCCCGAGCATTTTCTTGGCGCCCCGGCAGTGTTTTGGGTTGTTGTGCGGCTGGGCAAACCCCCTCCTGTTGCCACCTCTCCAACCAGCGAGTTCCTACTGTTTTGCCCTGCATCGCCTCTTCTCCTCACTTTCAGTAACAAGTCCTGTCCCAGACGTTCAAAGTATCTATGCTGGGTGTCCTTCCCCAGCTCTTGGAGCATTCTTAGAAATATTGCCTATTTACCAGGGCTGAGAATCTCTCGTTCTTGACTTAGCTTTTCTCCCCTTTACTCTTACCCGACACTTCAAGACCCAGGCTTTATCCATTTGGATCACCAGCGCCTTGGCCATCTCTATGTGACTTCCCCCACCCATTTGAGTTCCAGTATCCTCTGGGCTCTATTCTCCAACCCCCAGTGGATCTGGTCAATCCTGCCCTTGGGTGGGAGTGACCAGGGGGCTCTGGCCCAGGATTTCCCACCCTGGAAGGTAGTAGCTCCAAAGCAGCAAGAGAATTGGGCGTCGGGTACGAACCTGGCAGCTCAGGAGTGGGTGCTCCACCCACCCCACACAAGAAGATGAAAAAGCGCAAAGAGCTTAATGCACTGATCGGTTTGTCTGGGGACAGCCGGAGAAAGAAGCCCAAGAAAGGCTCAAGCAGCCACCGTCTGCTTCGCACTGAGCCTCCTGACTCAGACTCTGATTCCAGCTCAGAGGAGGAAGAAGAATTCGGTGTTGTTGGAAATCGCTCTCGCTTTGTCAAGTGAGTAATGGCAGTGATGAGAGCTGGGATGGTTGAGCCATTTCCTTGCACTACCAATGGGGCAAATCAGTGGGAAAGAGAAGGAAGTTCATAGGAGGAAAAAAGGAGGTACATCTTGGAAGGCAAAGAGGGAGAAAAGATGTTCAGATCCTGAATGAAGGATAAGTTAGAGGTCAGTCTTTAGGTATTGAAAAAAGAGCCCCAGGTGTAAGGTGAACATGTGGACTTGGGAAACGTGCCAAGAACCCCTGGGAGACTTAAAGAGACTAAGAATAGAAAGGCAGAGAAACTTTTGGAATTTGGCCTTTTAAAAAATGTGTGTGTGTGTGTGTGTATGTGTATGAGTCCAGGACCTTTAAACTGCTAATTATTTTTTGTACTCATGATGAGTCTCAATCTTGTTAATGGGGATATATGGTGAGAGACATACTATAGAAAGTATGAGACCTGAGAGAAGATGGAGGGTGAAGGACAAAACGGGCAACTTTTCCCCAAATTATTCTTAGCTGGAGCAATCATTGAACAAGTAGTGAGCTTTAAGCATGTTGGAAATTGGAGCTAAACCTGGGAAAGGGCTAATGGGAAACTCAGAGGTACCCTTGCACCCTGTTAGAAGGCATACTAAAAGAAAAGAGGATTCTGCTGAGGATAAGAAAGCAAGAGCTAAGCAGAAGGTTGGGAGTGCCAGAAGAGATCCTTTGTGTGCTTATTTAGAAGTCTACCTTTTATAATTTTATTAAAGAAGAGTTTGGTTTCTAGTGACTTTGTCAGATTAGGTACTTAATCTTATGTTTAGGGTATGAAGATTTAATGATGGGTTTATTCTGGAATAGTTACCCTACTGAGTTAGTTAGACCTTCAGGTCTGGATGAGTTTGGTGTGAAATCTAGCCTGTTTGTTTCCTTCATTCTGAACCAATAAACTAGAGTGCACCAGGTGTCTGCTTAACCCTACAGATCCTGTTTCTTTCATTTCATTTGCAGTAAAACTTGTTCAAAGGTTTGTGAAGTTTCAGTAAACTGAAACAAAGTCCTCTGGAGTGAGTGAACATATATTTGAGAGGGAAAAATAGGTAAATTAGAGTGCAGTGATAATTGAAGAGAACCACTGCTTTTTACACTTTTCAAACTAAGCTTTTCTCCAGAGACCTCTTGCCTGAATGATGTTGATGGCAGTGTTCTTATGATAGGGGAGACTACTTACGATGCTGCAAGATCTGTTATCCTCTCTGTGCTTTTGTCATCCTTGCGGCCTGCGTTGTGGCCTGTGTTGGCTTGGTGTGGATGCAAGTTGCTCTGAAGGAGGATCTGGATACTCTCAAGGAAAGATTTAGAACAAGTAAGTCATCACTCTTTCCTGAGCATAATCTCAAACTCTTTTCCAGGTTCAAATTGGACCATGCTGTATTAAGAGTTTTGCCCACTCTGGTGAAGCAGTTGTACATTATTTTCAGCATGTTTATACTCTTTTTTAGCTGTCAACTTGAATGTTCTAATAATTTTTTTTGGTTTTGGAGGCAGGTACTGGGGATTGAACCTAGGGACACTTTACCACTGAACTACATCCCCAGTCCTTTTTCATTTATTATTTTGAAATGGGGGTCTCATTAACTTGATGAGATTGGCTTTAAATTTATAATTCTCCTGTCTTTTTTAATATTTATTTTTTAGTTGTAGGTGGACAGAATATCTTTATTTTATTTTTATGTGGTGCTGAGGATCGAACCCAGTGCCTCCCGCGTGCTAGGCGAGCACGCTACCGCTGCGCCATAACCCCAGCCCTGTCCATAGATTTTTAAATTTTTATTTATTTCTTTATTTGGTCGTGGTACTAGGGATTGAACCCAGGGCTTTGTGCATGCAAGGCAAGCTCTCTACCAACTGAGCTATATCCCTAGATTTCTTTGGTGTTAACTTAGGTCAGTAATCTAGGAGAAGTTTAGTAGAAGTACTGGAAGAGCTGGTTTTCTGCATATTTATCAGTGTTTAAGCATAGAGCAAAAACTAACAGATTTCTCTCTTGTCCTTATCTGTGCTTGTTGGTAACATTATCTGTTTTAAGGAAAAGACTTCAAATACCAGAGATGAGTAAAATTTTAAAATTTTTAGGAAACCTTCGTGATTCTTTGAACTAAATAACATGTTCATGAAGATCTTGCAATAACCATAATACCTATCCTGATCAGTATACAGCTGGCAGAAGAATCTGTCTCATGACTGAATGTCAAAGTTTAAGAGACTTTTCAAGTTACAAGGCATTATATATTCTAATTGTGAAGTTATATTTTACACATTCAAATTATTTTTTCTGAAAGATGTGTTTGCATGGTAGCTTCCACCATATTTAACCCAAATATCTTCGGTTGGTAGCACTGAAATTTTTGGTTCTAGATTTAAGGAACCAAACTAAGGAATTAATTTCAACTTAATCACAAATACCTAACCTTGATAGCACTAGCACTCCAGGAAACTGATAAGTCTTTCTCAAGGTCACAAAGAAAGCTAGCTTTAGAACTGGCATTAGAGTTCTTATTCCTATCTTAAGCCTGGGAGATCACAACATCTGACCTTTCTTTCACCCCAAGTTCTCTTTGCTGCCTGCAGTTATTCAAATTCTGAAGCTGACCTAAGGACAGCTAACCCTTACTGTGCTAGTCATGTCTCTAGTGACTTGCTTGGGGAAAAATGTTGAAATGCTCCCTTTGGTTTTCTTCAGATTCAGGGAATGCATTGAGTAAACCACAATTTTTTGCCAGAATCATCCTGACCTATACATTTTATCAACTGGTTGAATAATATGAGAAAGAATGAGAGTTATGCCCTATGTTTTTCCCCTGGCTTAATGGTTGTCCTTGCAGTATTGCAAAGTGTATAAAGCCAGTATTTTCTTTTTACATAAGTAGTAATCATCAATTGGAAACAAGGTCCTCAGAAACAGTGTTTAACCCTAAGTAACTACTGAACACTCCTGTCTGTACAATCATCTCTCCATAATTAGTTGGACTTCATAGGCTTGTACCACAGCTTGTTTTGATCACATAGCAATTATGTGTTTATACATTTCAAAACATTACTCCGTACTGCCCTCTAGGGATTCCTTTCTCTAACTGCTCTATGTCTCTGTTTATAGGATACCCAGGTACTTTATACCTTAGCTGAGCTTTTCAGGGAATTTCTTAGTTTGGAGAATGTAGGGCATGTGGTAGGCCTGACAATAAATTAGTCAACAAATATTTAGTGAACACTTGTTCATACCAATCTCTGGAAATAGTATATTTAGAAGATGCCAAGAATTATGCCCTGGACCATGGGGCTGGCTTTCTCATACTGAGCAACATTCCCCTGGGATCCTGATTACATTTGTCAGCCAGCTAAGTGAAGCAGATTTGGATTTATCAGTCCACCTCTTTTGATGTCTTTGAGTTGCTACAACGGAAATACCATCACCTTGGGGCTGGGATTATGGCTCAGTGGTAGACTGCTTGCCTCACATGTGTGGGGCACTGGGTTTGATCCTCAGCACCACACATAAATAAATAATAAATAAATAAATAAATAAAATGAAGATTAAAAAACAAAAGAAATACCATCACCTTAATGTCTGAAAGCAGGACTGAGAGAGGATAGAGAAGAGACTGAGGCCTGGGGCATTCAGTCCATAGGCTAGACTATTGTGGACTGCTTGCTCAAGAGTTTTTTGTGAAAACCAATTATCTTGACTAAATGGGGTCACTCTTATGAAGCTTAAATAATCTTTCTTTGAATTATGCTTCTATTTTAAATATATTTCAATAAGTTAATTTACTTTTTAGTTTTCAAGGAAATGGTGGAATTCACTGACTCAGATAAGACCACCATCTTACCTGACCTTAATACTTTGTTGAGAAATTCAGAGCCCTTCATTATTTATTTCAATAAATTTTCCAAAGTGCTTGTGAGGTAAGGAAGGGGAGTTGCTAAAATATCTGAAATAGCAAAACAGATAGGCTTGGCATTTTCCTCTGTGGTCAAGCAGTAACTTGATCCTTGAGTTAAAAGTGCTGGCTGGCCTTAAAAGTCTTGGCTCAGTGTCCTTTTTCCAGAAGCAGGTACTTTAAAAGACTTCCACAGTTATTCTAAGAAAAATTCTGTTCCCAACTATCCTCCTTTGTCACTCAAATGTGAAAGATTAGAGTAAAGGAAAAGAATTTAGAAGAGAAGGATAATATTAATATATCAGGCATTTCCTTTTCTGGCTTTACAGGCAAAGTAGTGGTTTGATATTTAGTATATAGAGCTTAAAAATGATCTTATGCTAATGAGGGCATTAGGATGTGTCTGTGACTTCTGGAGTATACTCAAAAGAGTACTGACCCTCAGAACAGAAAATTTGTTTGAATCCTGGCTTCTCATTACTGGCTATAAAATTTAGACAAGTCACTTACTCTGTCTGAGCCTTCATTTTCTCATAAAAATGTATTTGTACCACCAAAGCTCTATGGGCATTCCTCTATTATAACATTGGTCACACTATATAGTAATCCATGCCTCACTTTCCCTCTAGACTAAGAACTTCAGGGTATTTTGTATACAGTGGTGCCAAGTGCAAGACTGGCACAGGGTAGAGGTTCAATAACAAGTTGTTTAATAATGGTTGCACAAGTTTATTGCAAATTGTAAAGACATTGTATAAATAAAAATATTGCTATCAGCATTATATATGTTCTGCTTGAAAGGTATGTGCAGAAATTTCCATCTCCTAATCTTATATATTAAAAAATCAACTAGGTAAATTATTTTGAGAATTGACATGTTAAATTTTAAATGAGTTGCTTTTCATGTTGAAAGAACATGAATTAGTAATTGTAGGTTGTTTGCTACACTTCGTTTATGTAATAAAAGTATGTCTGGGGCTGGGATTGTGTAGCT
Source organism: Geosciurus inauris (assembly GCA_004024805.1). Lineage (NCBI taxonomy): Eukaryota > Metazoa > Chordata > Mammalia > Rodentia > Sciuridae > Geosciurus > Geosciurus inauris. The sequence continues at coordinate 47,178 of PVHX01008638.1, forward strand.
CAGCGGTAGAGCACTTGCCTCGCATGCATGAGGCCCTGGGTTCGATCCTCAGCACCACACACAAAGCAATAAAATAAACACATTGTGTCCATCTACAACTAAAAAAATATAAAAAAAAAAAAAAAAGTATGTCTGCTTAGCTTGTATCTCCTAAAAAGCTCAAATCAGGTAATGATTATGATCCCCTCTTGATTCATACAATCCTCAGGATACAGTGTTTTCAGGACTTATCATTTTTATATATTTGTTAGTTAATAATTGTAACGCAGGGGCTGGGGTTGTAGCTCAGTGGCAGAGTACTTGTATACAGTGTGAGGTACTGAATTCAATCCTCAGCACCATATAAAAATAAATAAGTAAAATAAATATTGTGTCCATCTACAACTAAAAAAATATTAAAAAAATAATTGTAACCCAGGTTATTATGTTTGTCTTATTTTCTCTTCCACTTCTAACTCCTACTTCATGCTTACAGACTGCAGAAAAGAACTTTCCTTCTTTTGGGATTTTTGATCACCTGAATGTGAACATTCATGAATGGGTTTTTCATTACAATCTTACTTGAAGATGTGTAAGATATTCTGTAACATGCTAAAAGCTTCATTGTTTAGACTAAATGGTAAAATAGTCTACTATGTGAGATGGATATATTCCTGCAAATCATGTGTAAATTAAATGCAACATTAAAGGTACTTAAGGGAGTCTGTTACTTGAAATGAAATCCTTTGGCAAGTATTTTTGAAAAATAAATAAAAATATCTAACTTCATTTTTCTAAATTTTTATATTTGGGGCTTATATAAAATACCTACTGCCACCCTCAATTTTTTGTGGGAGTTTTTGTTGTTGTTAACTATGGGAGTTTTATTTGTTGAAGTTTTCTTTGTTAGGTTGAAGAGGTGTACACAGTGGAGTGCCTCAAATGTGCCAGATGTGTTTTTTGTTTTAAGAGTTGACTCCTTTTTTTAAATATTTTTTGTCATGTATGGACATGATAGCTTTATTTTATTTATTTTTATATGGTGCTAAGGATCAAACCCAGTGCCTCATACATGCTAGGCAAGCACTGTACCACTGAGCCACAACACCAGCCCATGCCAGGTGTATTCTAAGTGAAAACCATATAGGTATGAATAAGACTTAACCTTGGAATTTACATTTTAGTAAGTTTTTTTATATTGGTCCTTTGTATCCGTTTTTGGTTTAAAAGAAAGTATGTGCCAGGCACAGTGGTGCATGCCTATATTTCAGCTTGGGAGGCTGAGAAAGGAGGCTTGTGAGTTCAAAGCCAGCCTCAACAACAGCAAGGCGCTAAGCAACTCAGCGAGACCTTGTCTCTAAATAAAATACAAAATAGGGATGGGGATATGGATAAGTGGTCGAGTGCCCCTTAGTTCAAGCCCCAGTACCAAGAAAGTATGTAATAACTAATCAGGTGGTCTGTGACTTTAAAAAAAAAAAGGGTGGTAGGTTTTATTCTAGAGGACCAGCCATTATCAATATTTTATTTTCCATTAAAAGGAAAAATACTTTTTAAAGAAGAGAAAGCACTCTCTCAGGCTTCTGCCTTTGGGCAGGTAAATCTCTCAACCATTCAGGAGATATTGTTTCCTAAAGAAAAGGCCAAATATCACCCTGTACTTCACCTAGCATGTTCCTTTATCTTCTACTTCATCTGTAACTTTTGGGTTGATGTCAGATTTTAGAAAACACTTTGCTATTTATGAAAAATATTAAAAACCTCAGTCCTCATAACATTTTTTGAAGTGATAAGACTCCTTGCAGTGGACTGTTTTAAGGAAGAAAAATTAAGTATTTAAAAATATCACTTACATGATATCACTCGAGCATTAATGGAGCAAGTTTTATAAATCTTCATTGACCAATTGAAAAACTCCTAAATTGAGCCGATCAGTACTAAAGATTTATGTATCTCTTCCTGTATGCTTAGCCAACTGTGTTGTGTTTTTACATTCATTCTCTCACTTAATTCTCACAATCCTGGGAAGTACATCTTATCACTGTCTTACAGATGAGAAAACTAAGTTCAAAAAACTTGAATAATTTGCCCAAAATCGTAATAAGTTACAGTTTCAACTCTTACTCCTCTGCTCATGTTTTTTGTTTTTTTTTAGCCATCCGGTTATAAAAACTGCAATGCCAATAGTGAACTAGCTCTAGTTGAAATGGGAGCTTAGCGTTAAAGATATGCATTTACATAAATAAAAGAACAGTGTAGTTGGTAAATATGAATTTGATCATTATCATCCCAGAATTAACTTTTATCAATTCATCTTCTTTCCAACTGTGTGATTTTTTTTTTTTTTTCATCTTGGGACCATGAGGGAAGCTTGTGTCTATTTATGATTTTTTTTTTTTTCTTTTAGTGGAATCTAATCAGAAAAGCTCATTCCAGGAAATCCCCAAACTTAATGAAGAACTACTCAGTGAACAGAAACAACTTGAGAAGATTGAGTCTGGAGAGCTAGGCTTAAATGACATCTGGCTCAACATCACAGAAATGAATAAGCAGGTAGCATTGATTTCATTTCTGTATTAGCTATGAGGGTATAATGAATTCACTTCAGGATGTTTGACTTTTTAAATTGGAGTTTTGCATACTGTGATCCTAATACTTTAAAATACATATTAGTTATGTGTTTACCAAATATTTAAAATGTTAACTCTTTCTGTAAATGAACAAAGTTCCTCCAAGTCAGAGCAGTGTAGAGGGAGTTGGAAATTGTTGAGTTGGGTTTTCCTATGAGATAGTGTAGATATCAAATTTAAAAAGAGTGTCATTCAACCCTCAAGAAAAATGGATAACCTGCTTTTATTAGACTGTGAGCTTTATTTTACTTAATAGAGTTGATAAACTTGCAGTTGCAGCCTTGGGATGTAATGCTATGTACTATGCTAAACCAAATCTGGAAATCATAACTAATGGTGGTCATTCTAGTATAGCTTAGGAGCAGGTGGTAAAGTTCGCTAAATACTTTGGCCAGGCAAACAAACCTAGAATGTAACTTTTCCAGTCCCTCTGGTGGCTTGAGCTCAGTAGGCCTTACTTCCAAAAGAAGTAATGTGCCAGAGGAGAAGGGCTTATTCTAAGGATGTGACTATGCACCTCATATATATATAAGGAGCTATGCACTGGGTAACTGTAGCCCCTGTCTATAGTTTATTCAGTTTATTTAGGAAATATGTCATTGAAAAGAAAACTCAAGTAACAAATGAATTAAAATTAAAAATGAGCAGTTTGGCCAGAGATTACATCAGGTAAAAGCAGACTATACTGAAACCCTGAGAGATAATTAACATGTCTCCTGAGGCAATCTGAAGATTCCAGACATGAAGTTAACTATTCAGAGATAAGGGTGATATTGTTTAGCATGAATAGGCAAAATGCCTAAAAATAGGTGTGTCATCTTTGTGGAACTAAGGGGATATTCTTTTCTTCAGAGGGGAGTCGCAAAGTTCAGAATAAGCTAAACAGTTGGAGTTTGCTATGGGAGAGAGCACTGTGCTAGAGGAAGTACTTGTGATTATTTCTGAAGCTACACCTTTCAACAGTGTTTCGGGAGCCAAGTAGTTCAGTAGTTAGGACCAAATATCAATGGCCTGGGTACCACATGACTTCCAGACTTTTGCCTGGAACCCACAGTAAGGAATGTTTTACATCATGACTCAGTAAACACATACATATATGTATGCTGTAGTTTGAATGTGTCCCCCAATAGTTCATGCATTGGAAACTTTTTTTTTTTAATATTTATTTTTTAGTTGTAGGTGGACAGAATATCTTCATTTTATTTTTATGTGGTGCTGAGGATCGAACCCAGTGCCTCACATGTGCTAGGCGAGCACGCTACCACTGCGCCATAACCCCAGCCCATGCATTGGAAACTTAACCCCCAGATTCAATGCTAATGGTATATGGAGGTAGACTTTTTGGGAAGTAATTAGAATTAATTGAGGTCATGAGAATAGAGCCCCTGATGACGGTATAATAAGAAGAGAGACCCAATCTGGCACACAGTTGTCTCATCACATTCATTTGATGTCCTCCATTATGTTACCATGCAGCAAGAAGGCCCTCCCAGATGCTGCTGCCATGCTCTTGGGCTTTCCAGCCTCCAGAACCGTGAGCTAAATAAACCCCTATTCTTGTTAAATTACCCAGTCTCTGTTGTTTAGATATAGCAACAGAAAATGGTCTAAGGTGCTATTTATAACTGAGATAAGTTTCTGAAAATGACACACCCTAAATACATATGATGCCTTATGGTGTGTTATTTCCTATTCAATTCTATTTTTTTATTATTTATGAAATAATTGATAGGCTATAGCACCTAGTACTTACTAGTTGCCATTTATGCTTGGACACTTCGTAATTAGGGACAAGCAGGTATTCATTCCTTTCATGCAAAAGGAATATGATAAACTGTGGCCTTGCTTATATTCACACAGAAAATGAGCAGTTTGGCCAGAGATTACATCAGGTGAGAGTAGACTACACTGAAACCCTTTGAGATAATTAGCATCTCTCTTGAGGCAATCTGAGGATTTTAGTAGCCAGTCGTGGAGTTAACTATTCTGAGATGAAGACGAGATTGTTTAACATGAAGAGACAACATCAGTTATTTCCCATCTCCTAATAATTGGTATTATATGAAGAATCAAAGAGGAAATTGGTTCTTAGTGTGAGAAGACAGATTTTTTCACATCTTTGGGATATATTTTGATTTCCAAATTCTCTTCAGCTAGGAATCTGGACACAAAAGAATCACTTTTATTCCTGGCCTGGCCATTGTTTTTAATACAAAAAGTGTCTGGGAAGACAGGTATATAGAGAAATTTACTTCAGTCCTGCGGTTTTATATACAAAAACTGGGGAAGACTGAACTGCAGCCTTCTCTATTTTAGTTTCAATATACCTTCAAAGATGCTAGGAGTGACTAATAAAGCCAGCCTAACACAGCAATTCTTTGCTAGCCTGGGCCCAGACAGTGAATGGGTGGCGGTGAAGCAGAACTTCTTGTTGTTTCCAAAGAGAGCTCAGCACTCTGAGTGTTTTTCTAAAATTAGTGCTATGCGTCTCAGATGGTCTATTCAAGTAAGAGGCCATTTGTCCTAAACCAAAATAGGTATAAAAATAAAATTAATATTTAACTATGTTTCTATATGTAAAGGTAACTCTGTCCATTAAGATGCTTTTAGTGGCATTTTTAAAAGTAATTCAAAGTGATTTAAACAACAAGAAAATTTCATTACTTAACAAAGCATTGTCCTTACCACAATGTAAGATGGAGTTAATGCAGTTTTTAAAACAAAAGCCACCAGTTTGAAAAACTTAAAATCTTATTTTCCCTGGAAAAATCTTTAAACTACTAGTTGAAATGTCCTTTACATTTTTGTTTCATCCATAGAAGCCTCTGAATTTATACCCATTTCTTCTTGACCATTATAGGGAATCTTCTCCCCTTTCTTTGAAGATTTTTAATTCCACAAATGTTTACTGAGCTGCTTTTATGGAGCAAAGTCTTAGATTCTGTTTTAGTCTATTCAGATTACTATAACAAAATACCTTAGACTAGGTAACTTAGAAACAACAGCAATTTATTTTTTTTCTTTTTTTTAAATTGATTTATTCTAATTAGGTATACATGACAGCAGAATCTGTTTTGATTCATTGTACACAAATGGAGTACAACTTTTCATTTCTCTAGTTGTAGACAGTATAGAGTTACACCATATGTGCAGTCATACACGTACTTAGGACATTGTTGTCCATTGCATTCCATCATCTTTCCTGCCCCCATGTCCTATCCCCTCCCTTCCTTCCCCTTTGACCAAAGTTTTTCCATTCTTCCCATGCCCCCTCCCCCATTATGAATCAGCATCCACTTATCAGAGAGAATATTCAGCCTTTGGTTTTTTGGGATTGGCTTACTTCGCTTAGCATAACAACAGCAATTTATTGTTCACCGTTCTGGAGGCTGGGAAGTACAGGATCAAGGCACCAGCAGGTTTGATGTCTAGTGAATGTTTCTCTCCTTCATACATGTTACCTCCTTGTTATATCCTCACATGTCAGAGTGGCAAACAAGCTACCTTGGACCTCTTCTGTGAAGACATTAATTCCAGGGGCTGGGATTATGGCGCAGTGGTAGCGTGCTCGCCTAGCACGCATAAGGCACTGGGTTCGATCCTCAGCACCACATAAAAATAAAATAAAGATGTTCTGTCACCTACAACTAAAAAATAAACATTAAAAAAAAAAAAAAAAGACATTAATTCCATTTATGAGGGTGGAGCCCATATCATGTCTCAGAGGCTTCCCCAATTAATGCCACCACATTAGGGAATAAGTTTCACCATATAAGTTTTAAGGTGACACAAAATTCATAGCATAGTAGATTTAAAACCAAAAAGATGTAATTTTTCTCCTCAAGGGTCTTACCAAAAAAGTGGAAGAGATTTTTTAAAGGTATGGACAGTTGTAAACAGCCAAATAAATAATAAGAAATAAGTTCAAGTGAGTACTGTGAGAACATATGTTAAGAGTATATTCAGTGCTGGGATTGTAGCTCAGTGGTAGAGCCCTTGCCTCGCATGCGTCAGGCCCTGGGTTCAATCCTCAGCACCACATACAAAGCAATAAAATAAAGACATTGTGTCCATCTACAACTAAAAAAAAAATTAAAAAAAAAAAAAAAGAGTATATTCAGCCGAGGCTGGGGTCAGGTGAGGTTTTCCAAAGATATGGAGCTGAGTCCTAAAGGACAAGTAGGAGTTAGCCAGGTAAATTTTGCAGAAAGAGAAAAGGGTACTTAGCTAAAAAAGCACTAGTATAGCCTGTCCTTATAATTTGGAAATTCCATATTTGCAAATTCACATGCTGACTAAAATTTATTTGTAACCTCAAAGTCTATACTTGTGAGGCTTTTGCAGTCATTCACTGACATGTTCACAGAAGTAAAAATTTGAGTCATTCAGTACATAGGTCTACAGCTGAGGTTGAACAATGCAACACACTGCCTTCTTATTTCAGGTCTTATACTATAAACAACTGTCTTTTTTATGGTTTATTTAGTGTCACATTTTTCACATTTTTATACTTTTTGTTGATGATTTTACAGTTTCAATGTCCCTAAGGCCTAGTAATAAAGTGCTGTGGTGCAAGGAGACTGTGGTGTGACATATGAAGTAAATACATATATATACTGTTTCCCTTCAAGCATGACTTGCAGTGCTGCTATGAGTTCAGTGTAAGTCAATAATATGCATAAAATAAGATGTTTAAACAAAAACACACTTAAAAGAAAATTATGTATTGTATTGATCAGTTGACAAAAATGTGACCAAAAGGCTTGGCAGGAATCTAACCCTGTATTTTCCCTAGGAGCAGTGGTTTAACATTCGCTACTTCAGTGTTTGCTGCAACTTTTCTGGAAGATAACTACAACTACTAATGAGAATGGACTTTATGTGCAGAAGGATAGATGAATAGAAACACAGTGTGTTTAGGGAATTTTGGTCATTCATTATAGCTCTGTAATATAGAGGCCTGTATAGAAAGAGGCCAAAGATCAAATCCATCAACAAGAACTATTGTCAAGAAGAACCTTGAGTGCCCTTGTGTAGTACTCTCTATATCTTTAAGCACTTGGTCCAAATAATTTAAGTGATGGTTATTCACATGTGCATCTAATTGCACTGAAAGGTTATATACTGTACTCTAAGCTAAGCATGATGTTGAAAGTGATGGCGGTGATGGTGGTGGTAGGTTACCAGGTAATGATAACTGCCATTTATTGAGTGTTCTCTTTTTGCAGGCCACTATTAGATGCACTGCATCTGTGACCTTTCTTTGTTTGTTTCTATAGCCCTATAAAGTAAAAGCATCTCCTTTTTTTTTTTTTGGTACTGGAGATTGAACTCGGGGGCACTCAACCACTGAGCCACATCCCCAGCCCTATTATGTGTTTTATGTAGAGACAGGGTCTCACTGAGTTGCTTAGCACCTCGCCCTTGCTGAGGCTGGCTTTGAACTCGCAATTCTCCTGTCTCAGCCTCCCTAAGTGCTGGGATTACAGGCTTGCGCCACCATGCCTGGCGATGTATCTCCATTTTACTGGTAAGAAAATTAAGGGTAAAAAAGGTTAAGTAGTGTGCAGAGGATCACACAGCCATATAGCAGTGCTAACATCAGAATAAGTCTTAAGTGCGTCTTTCCCATTTCCCATTCTGCCTCCCATCTTCATGTCCCTTTCAGGATTTAGTAGGTGCTTTGTAGATAAAGTTGAAAGGATAAGATGCTCGATACCTGATGGGGGTTCCTACTCATATTCATTCACCCTTGATGATTGTCTACTTTAGTAACTTTTTTCCTTACTATTTAAAGAACACTTAATTTCAACCCCGAAGCAAAAAAATAAAAAGAGCACCATTTTTTACTTATAGTATAAAGTGATCTATTAAGCAGATGACCTGCAGTAGCTATTTTTAATTTTGCTAATGAAAAGCCATGTAATATGCATAAAAGTCATGAGTCATCTTTTGGCTGAAATATGAATTTTTTTTCCTAATGGTTTTTATTTAATTCAACCTTTTAGACTCTTCAGACTGCAAAATGTGACTTAGTGATAAGTTCTATCACACTTAAATCAAATCTGACATTCTAGAATGCACCTATTAGAAGCCAGGGCAGTTCCAGAGATAGTAATGGGAAGGTGCCCCTCATCTCTCCTTTCCAGGTACACACATAGCTTTGCTATAGTTTCCCAAGATTTTTGCATTAGTTCTCTGAAGAGAAGAAGGCTGTAAGATGGAATCCAACCTTGTAATTTACAGGACTATAGCTTAGTCTTAGTGACTGATCATGTGCGATCCAGGTCTCTGTCTTTTTGTTGTTGTTGTTGTTTGTAGATGGACACAATACCTTTGTTTTATTTGTTTATTTTTATGTGGTACTGAGGATCGAACCCAGTACCTTACACATGCCAGGCAAATGCTCTACCACTGAGCCACAACCCCAGCCCCAGTTCAGCCATAAGTTTGTTAGGTAACTGCAGAATTGATGGTCAGCTCTTCAGAGCATACTCTTCAGTGATACAACTGAAACTTTAGGCCTAGAGTGTTTATGGTATGGGGAGAGGGGAAACAGTACCTCTCCTAATTCTACCTACATTGGTTTCTAGCTGCTTCTCTGGTTTTGGGTGAAATGATACCCACCAAATAACCACACTAGTCTTTTGTGAGTCCATTACCATTCCTGAGCACTTCTGACTAGTTCTCCCATAACCTCAAGATGTTGTGGAATCTGGTAGAAACAGTAGTTTCTACCTAGATCACTCTACCCAGAGAAGTTTGTTGTCCCTTTAGAAGGTCAGTTGTCAGAGGAAGGAATTTGTTCCTTCTGGTGGCCAAAAGGTAATCATATAATTAATAGGGCATTTGGAATAACTATGTTCTTACCCATCAAATTGGTTTTGACCCTACTGTGTACATACTGTGAGGCACTGAGTAAAACATATTTGGAGGATGAATCTCTTCTTCCTCTTTATGATTAGACATGCTCATATGATCTTCGAAGGTCCAATATAGGAAGGGCATGGAAGAAAGGGGCAGCTGAGGAGACCCATCAAACCCCTTCTGAAGTTATGTGGTATCTTTTTCATATATGTATATTTTTTCTCATCTTTTGTCTTTTTGAAAATTTCATAAATAATATATGAATATCTTTTTATATAAGATTTAAATAATAAAATACATATAGAATTCCTATACAGACGCTGCTTCAGTCCCCATCTGTTTGTACCCTGATCTGTCAAACACACACATTTGTGTTCCCTGCCCCTGTAGTTGTCCACTCTCAATAATATGAGCTTCATCTTTGCATTTGTCTTCCTATGTATTTAGAAAACCATGACAGCTTTTAATATGAATTTGCTGATGGGCTAGCATGTGTGTGTGGAATCCATGGGGTCCTTTGATATGTGTTGTTGTATAACTTGCTTTGTTTAATACATGTATCTACATCCTTAGTGATAGATGTTTAGATGGTTTCTAGTGCTTTGCTCTTACACATAAGGAAGACCTTCATATCCTTGTGCATATCTCTTTGTATACATGAGCAATAATATTCAGGATAGCCTTTCTAGAAATGAAATTGCTGAATAAAAGATATAAACATTTCAAATTTTGAAGGATATTCCTAGATAACCTTCTAACACAGCTTTTCCAATGAGAGTTCATGGACAATGCTTGAGAATGCCTTTTTCCTTATGTCTTTTTCAAATCCTAATTATTATTCATATCTTCTTAAAGGACTGGGTGAAAATCTTCTTAATGTAATTGCTACTCTTTAGAGGTTTATAGCTTGCTGAGAATCTATCTTTGTGGGCTGAGGTCTCTCACCTTTTTGTTTTTAGAATTAGGATGTTGATGAGTGGTCTGAATATTTTGGAACACTTACAGAGAATTATCTAAGTGCTCATTAAATTGTACTACTAAAGAACTGTTACTTATTTGATGTTTTGTTTGTATCAGCTACTGTGCTTTAGTTACATATGTATTCAATCCTCATATCCTGTATTAGTCATCTGTTACTGGGTTACATGTGTCCCAAAACTTAGTGGTTTAAAATAACAAACATTCATTATCTCAGAATTTCTGCAGTCAGGAATTGGAGAGTAGTTTAGCAGAGTGGTTTTGACTAGCATCTCTAAGGTGTCAGCCAGGGCTTCAATGTATGAAGGCCTAATTAGGGTAAGAAGATGACTGTCAGCAAGAGACCTCAGTTCCTCCCAATGTGGACTTCAACTTAGAGATGTTCGCATGTCCCACACTATGACAGCTAGCATTCCCAGAATGAGTGATCCAGGCCAGCAGAGAAGAAGCCATAATGCCTTTTATGTATGACCTAGTTTCCAAAGCTATCAATTCTCACTTCTATCTTATTCTGTTCACTAAAAGCAAGTCATTGAAGTCCAGGACACAATCAAGGGGAAGAGAAGGGAAGACTATCAAAGAATTTGTAAACATATTTTAGAACTATTACACATCTCTGCGATGTGGTTGTTAAACAGTAGTTGTTGTTATACATACTGTATTGATGAGAAAAATAAGTTTACTACTTACCTAGATTTATCTCCTGCCTCTTGGCCTCTCTCCCTATTCTGCTTGGACTAGCCATCTCAGTGTTCATCCCAGACACAGAGTGTTTGTTCTCAATCATTCATTTATTCAGTAAATGCTTATCTAATTTTTGTCTTGTGACAAGCATACTCTGGAAGATATAGCAGACATGGTCCTTGATCACATGGAGCTTACAGTCTTGTGGAGGAGAGAAACTTCAATCAAATAATCACACAAATAAATAAGTCATCACCTTGAGAAGTACTATGAAGAAAAAGTACCCCTGAGCCTATTTATGCTGTTGTTCCCTACCCATTCCCGAATACCATCGTCATCCTTCTAACCTAGAAAGAATGCCTGTTTTATTTTTTTATATATAAACTTAACTTTTCCATCAGAGTCTGAGTTAAGACAGGGTTCAATAAAGCCTGCCTTTTCCCACCTAATATTATTTCAGAACTTTACCCAATATCACATTTAATGCTTGATTAGTTCTTTAATGTGGCATCACTCGCAGCTTCTTGAGGTAGTTTTCCTTAATTTCTCCCTCTTCCTCAACTGTTCCTAGCAAATCATGTCAGTCACAACTTCTGCCACTACCTCTGCTACCACTGACGTTCAAACCACCATTATTTCTTACCTAGACTACACAAATTGCCTTCTTTCTGGTTTCCATATATCTACAGAATAGCAATAGTCATCTTCCTACAGTTATGTCCAATCGTGGAATGATTCTGCCTATACCTCTTCCCATCACAGTGCAAATACAATCCATATCTTTGTTCTGATTTATAAAATCCTGCCTGGTCTGGCCCTTTCCTGCATCTTTGGCTTCACCTCCCCCACCAACCCATCCTCACACACATTTTTTGGTCCTGCCACCTGACCTTTTTTCTAGTCTTTAAATATATCAAACTCTTTCCTCTAATAGGACCTTTCCCTAGCAATTCTCTCTACCCTGAAGTGTACTTCATCTAATATTTGTGTGATTAATTTCTTTTTATTATTTAACTTTTAGTTTAAATTCCTTCTATAGAGGCCTTCTCTGACTTTGATCCAAAGTGGCTATTCAGTCACTCTTACCAGGTCACCTTATTTTAATTTTCTCCTAATGTTGTGTGTCATCTGATATTTTTCTTATATAAAATTGTTTATCTCCTTGCACTGAAACATAAGCACTGTAAGATCCCTGACATCTGTGTTGTTCACCATGGGTATATAATAGGACTTAATAAATATTTGTTGTGTTAAAGTGAATGAAAAATGGTCAAGTCTGAACTTAACCTGTCCTAAAGGGGAAGAGGGAAGTGAGAATTACTGAGTTCCCAAGTTCTTCATTGGATTCCCTTATCCATCCAGGTCAAGCTGCTGCTCACTCTAGGAGCTCTGTTTAACTTCTTTGCATAGTACTTAATACTTTCTGATTCTCTTGTTTTTCTGTCACCTTCTGGTGGGATGAAAGCTCCTTGAGAGCAGAACCCCATGATCTTATTTGCCACTGTCTCCTCAGTGCCTGCAGCAGTGCTTGGCACAGAGAAGATGCAAAGCATCTGTTGAAGGAATGATAGAGAATATGGTTCTGCTTTGTCTAATATCCCCCTGGTGCCTGCCACAGTTCTTGGCCTATAGCAGTGCCCAGAAACACTGGTAGTTACTCTATGGCCATTCTTGATGTCATTGCTATTGGTAGATCTATATTCTCATCCTAGAATTTGAAATAGGAAAGCAGTTTGGATCTGAGAATCTTTGAAGAGTTTTTTGAGCTGTACTGCAAGCCTTGTTAGAATAATGTCTCTGCAGCCTGAAGTTAAATGTTATAAAGGTTCCTCAGTCTCCATGCAAGAGAGAAGTTCAGCTATTTAGAATTTTACCCCTAAGTAACAGAAGGGAAGCCACATTTTATTTTGATTCAATTCCTATTTTAATACATTCATTGAATCAATCAATGAGTCAGTGGTATTTATTGAGCCCCTTCAGGGTACAAAGTAGTGCTTTGGCTGAGTTATTGAGTTTGAAATATTAATCACATTATTAAACCAAAACCAAATCCCTAAGTAGTTGAAAGTGCTGTTCAAATTGTCAAGGTATAGTTCCTGTAGACTATATTTTGTAATGATGGGCTTTTACTTTATAAAATATGTTCCCATATGAACTGGAACAAAAGTCAGTTAAATAACTGAGGGTGTTATATTTTACCAAAATGGAACCTTAAAGTGGTCCTTGATCATTAGCTTTCTTCTTGTCTAACTATTGAAGGATTGTGTGTAATCACTGCATCTTTTGGGTAATTTAGGATTTTATACCTTATGACTTCCAGGACTGGGATAAAGAATAATAAATTCTCTTTCCCTCTTTGGCACTAGTTTAAATTGGGCAAGGAAAGAATGGGTATTATTGCTGCATCCTGAATCTCAACTCTATCCAAGGTACTTTAAGTTCCTTACTCCTACAAACTGAAAGTGTACCTTGACTTCATCAGCCATGTAGTTTGTGAAGGAAACATGTCTACAAGTTCCGTTTTCATTGTTTATTTTTCCTTTTCTTTCCAGATTTCTCTGTTGACTTCTGCAGTAAACCACCTTAAAGCCAATGTTAAGTCAGCTGCAGACTTAATTAGCCTGCCTACCACTGTAGAGGGACTTCAGAAAGTAAGTGCTTTGTATGGATACTGAGATTAACCTACTGCTGGAATTCTAGCTTCTTAAAAGTTTTCTTTGAAAGCCTGGCATTTAAAATCAGCTACTCAGAGAGGGCAATAATAGAATGTTATCATTGTGTTCTACAGAGTTCAGAAAACTTCGTTTTCTTCTGGTTAATTGGACCTTTAATTTATAGCATTACTTTAATGATGGTTTATAGGGTTCACACATTTTTATTTGTCTTTAGCAGTCCTAGATTTACTCTGTTAGGACTTTTACATTAGCTTAGATGGTCTTGCTTCTCAACACTTGCCTTTTCAATTTTTCATTCACATTGTCTTTATGAAAGCAGATCATTTGTACATGAGTGTTTCCCTAAATCTCTGCTATTTTCTATTGTTTAAAAAGAGCTGGGTTTTGTTTCCAGAGACACAGAGAGATGTATTTAGGAAATCAGGTACACATTCAAAGGAGAATGAGGGCCATCTACAGAGGGAAAGATAGCCAACAGCTGGGGTTTTTTTCCTTTAAAAAAAAAAAAAAAAAAAACCTAAGGGAAAGCAAAAATTAAGAATTTAAGGGAAACAGTAACTGACATTTTACAAAGGTAAATGTACACATCCTCTGAGCAATTCATATAAGTATATACATAGATTCTAGGGGCTAGACAAATAGTTCAGAATTTCTCTTTACTTAGGATTCAGGCCTAGAGAAGGAGGCAAGAACCAACCAGATGGATGGTACTCAGGAATCCTTAGAACTAGATGGGGTTGGAAGGGTAAAGAATGTACCTAACTGAACATAAGAAAATATTCCTGCAGCAGGAAATGGAAGAAAGGATTCAGGAGTAAAAGAACCCCGAACAGTGGGTATTAAGTGTAGGATCATAAAGTTAAAATTTTTAAAAGTTCATATGTGATAAGTTTGATTCAGTTATATGCCAGTCTTTATCTATAAAACTTTAAGTTGTTCAATAACAGAGTAAGAAATTCCTGAGCCACAAACAAAAATAAAACTTGCTATTTTATAGCCACAACATCAGTATGTGCTTAGGCTTTAGTTTGCTACTTGTTCGTTATGGTGATCTACTTTAAACATAAATAAGGGGCTGGGATTGTGGCTCAGTGGTAGACTTGCCTCGCATGCGTGAGGCACCAGGTTCGATCCTCAGCACCACATAAAAATAAATAAAATAAAGATACTGTGTCCATCTACAACTAAAAAAATATTTTAAAAAAACATAAATAATAAGAACAACAACAACAACAACTTTGAAGAAGCCAGATTCTTGCCATTATTCCCAAGGGCCAAGTAGGAAAAAGGTCTCTGTAGGCATTAGTACAGAAGCAACTCTGGCAGTCCTTCATTTAAAAAGGAAACTGTCTTATTCTTACATTCATTAATTCAACAAATATTTGTGCAGCTTCCTCCAGTGTGTACCAGGCTCTTTGCAGTTGGTGGCAATGCTAGTTTCAGAGTTTCATTCCAGAGTTTACATGGTTCTGTCAGCTGCTTTCTTTAAAAAAAATATCTCTAAACAAGAGCTTACTATCTTCAGGCATCCTGCTGGGCTCATACATCCAGCCAGTGAGGATTCTCTAACAGTAGGTGTCTTTGAATGCCTGTAGCTTTTATAACAACAAAGCTTGCATAGCATTCCAACTTAGAGACTTCTACATTTGTCTCTTTGCAAATCCTTGTATTGATAATGCTAGACACTGCTTTTATTACAAGTGGCTCAGTTTTGAAGCTGCAAATCATCTCAATTACCTAACTTTAATGTATGTCCTGTGATTTTTTTTTTTTTTTTTTTTTAGTGTTAAAAATGCTGTCTCTTTTTCTCTTGGATTCTTGTATATCAGTATGATAAAATATTACCTTGGTTAAAAATACTAATATGACTAAGCAACTCAGTGAGACCCTGTCTCTACATAAAAAAAAACACAAAATAGGGCTGGGGATGTGGCTCAGTGGTTGAGTGCCCCTGAGTTCAATCTCCAGTACCAAAAAAAAAATACTAATATGACACTATAAATTCTCAGCATGTTTTTATAAAAGGCCAGAACCCACCAAATAGTAACATTCTTTGTTCCCTTAGGACAGGGCCTTTTAAAAAGATGGCTTCTGAATCATGTCCCCAGTACACTTGGGTTCCTTAGGCCTAATGAAAGCAAAATAAGTTACTCCATGTACTCAGCTCTACCCAGCAGTTTTAACAGGATTCTACAGAAATGGAATTTCTCTTTCATCTCTGCAATGCTGGGTTTCTCAGAGCCAAAAATTGTTCCTACCCATTTTTGCTCAGAAGTCATCATTTGCTTCTAACCCAGTGGCAGTCCACACAGTTATACCTGGCCATCTGCCTGCCCACAGCAGGGCTTGACAAAAGCAGTGTGTGGGTGAACCTTATCTTTGGATCCCACATTTATAAACCAATATCTTTTCTTTAGAAAAGATTTTATTTTCCTCTAGAAAAAGTTCTTTAAACTGAGAAAATTTGTTGGTTTTATATAGATAGGAAATTATACATATATAAAGAGAGAATTCATAGTTTGAAGATATTTGAAATAATTAAAATACCTATCTACATTTGGTTAGTGTTTAATGTAAATTAAAATAACAATATACCACTGTACTTCATTAGAATGGCTAAAATTGAAAGGACTGGTGGTACCAGTTTCAGTGAGATATGGAGTAATGGGAATTCTTGTACACTGCTGGTGGAACTACAAAATGGTATGACAATTTTAGAAGATGGTTTGGCAGATTTTTACAGAAATTAAAGCATAGATCTGCCATATGATCAGCCATTCACTTCTTAGATATTGTGAGGATGAGAAAGCTTATGATAAAGAGAAATGAAGACAGAAGTCCACATAAAGACTTATACATGAATGTTTATAGCAGCTTTATTTGTAATAGTCAAATAGAAAACAACCTAAATGTCCATCAACAGGTAAGTAGAGAAACCGTGATATGGCTATAAAATAGAACGCAACACCCATAGTTTAAAAGTGTATACTCACTCATTGGTTCTACTTATGTAAAATTCTAGAAAATACAACTGATATATAGTGACAGGAAGTGTATCAGTGGTTGCCTGGAGATAAGTTGGGAGGAATTATGGAAAGGCATGAAGAAACTTCTGAGAGTGATAAATATTTATTGACTTAATTGTGGCAAAAGTTTTACTGCTGTATTTATGTCAAAATAAACCATTTTGAATACATACAGTTTCTTGCATGTCAGTTATATCTTAATAGAGCTGTTAAAAGGGAAAAAAATTGACATTCCTTCGTGTTTCTATTCAGAGTGTAGCTTCCATCGGCAATACTTTAAACAGTGTCCATCTAGCTGTGGAGGCAATACAGAAAACTGTGGATGAACACAAGGAAACCATGGAATTGCTGCAAAGTGATATGGTAAGGAAATCAGCAGATACTACAGAAAGGCAGCATGCTTCTCACCCTTTTCTGTGTAAGAATCACGATGCCAACTTTCCACTGATCTAAACAGGCCTTCTGCATATCTTTTTAAAATAGTTAATAAGCAATATGTACTGACTCTTCTGCAGTCTGTAAAGTAAGCAGTGAAGGAAAGTAGAATTGAAAGCTGAGTCTTTTGCGAACATGGTGCTGGAAGAGACAGTGACTAAACAGTTCCTGAGGATAGAATGGGTAGGGTAGAAAATAGAAAAGAAGGAAAGGAATGTGGAGAATTGTCTCAATTTATTGCTATATAACAAACCACCTTAGTTATTATTTCTCATTATTCCGAATATCAGGAATTTGGGCAGGGCTTTTAAACTACCAAGCACTGAGAGGCTAAAGGAAGAGGTCATCTAGAGGACGAAAGGCCATCTTGGATGTTCCAGCACCAGCCTGGTATGATGGAATGCAGCCACGTGTGTGATGGCAGTCTATACCACATAGAGTAGAACCACCCCTCCCGCCTCAGCTGAGCATAGTCACAGAATCATGAGAAGTAATAAATTGTTGTTTGTTGTTATTTTAAGCTAACGAAGTTTGGGGGTGATTTGTTATGCAGCAACAAATAGCTGAGATGGAAGTAAACCCCTGCAGTGCCCAGGAATTGTTTTCGAATGTCTCTAGGTCTCCTAATGCTGCTGCATATATCTGTAATCATTCAGAGACCTAAATTAATCACTTAGTGGGTAACAGCTTCATGAAGGATTTATGAAGGGTGAAAAGGGATGGCACAGCCCTTGCTGTCTTGCTGAAGAGATGAGTTATATGTATGAAAGCAGGACTATTCAAAGCACATGTAAGTTCCCTAGCTTGTCCACTGATTTCTAGATCTACCCCACATGCTCTCTACAAACTTCAGAGTTCTGAGTTAAAATTGGGCAGTTTGTACCAAGGGGACCAGATCTCCATCAGAGATCTCATGGAGGATTTTTCATTTTCTTCAGAAACAAAAGTCCTTATTATTTAGTGGGGCTAACCCAAAGGGGAAAGCATTGATCTACATGTCCAGATAATTGACTTCTAGTTGGATCTGCCACTGAGGAACTCTGACCCATAATAATAAAGACCCTTCTCACTCACTAGTTCTTTTATCTTGAACATGTTTTCAAGTAATTAATCATTTTCTGAAATACTTTTTCCTAATTAAAAAATTCCAGCTTTGCTTTCTAGAACTATTGGTTTTCCCTCCTTTTCTCTTTATTGTTGCTTTTTTTTTCTTCCTCATAAAAGCAGGGTTGATAAATGCCTAAGTTGTCAGATTTCAAGGAAAACAATTTACTTTCACCAATTAAATTCTGTTGTAAATAAATCTGCCTCTTTTTAAACTTCCATAACTGCCAATAGTAATCCTCCTACTGACATACTTTATACTAAGCCATAGTTACGGGCTGTGAGGGATTAAACTGTGCATTTTTTCCCAATGAATAGGAAAAAATGTATATAAGCATGTATACTTCAGTCTCTGCAAAGAGACTAGAACGGGGGGAAGAAATGCAAAAGAAGGGGTAAGCCTCAAACAGATCTTGGTATGTGCTATAAAGAAAAAAACTAAAAATGTTCATGATCAGTGGTTATGCTCAACACCTGAGGTCTGTGGTTATGTGGCTGACAGGCCACTCTTATAATATCCAAATCTCTTTAGTCCAGTGGAAATGACTTCACCCTCCCAGTTTTAGACTGAGTTGGTCACGGGAATGTTCTGGTGATTATGTAGTTTCTCTGGGAGTATGGTAATGTGGGACCAGAGAAATGGTTTGTAGGGATTCATTCCATTAAGAGACTGAGAAGCAGACCAGGAGGATCTCAGTTTCTTGGGACAATCTGGGTGCTACTGCTTCAGCCCATGCTTTAGGCTAGAAATCCCCAAAAGTCCTTGATGCCTCAGAGCCTAGCACAAGACTAGCCACACTATAGGTTCTTAAGGAATGCCTTTAGATTAATCTGTGGATTAATTAGCACTCTGGGGAAGGCTAGAATGTTCCAGGACCTTCCCAGATAGTAAAGTAGACCTGATAATGTTGCCTACACTAACCTACATTTTGTGTTAACAGAATCGGCACTTCTCAAACAGGACCAATGGAAGCAACCAGATCATTCCATCACCTTCAGCTACATCAGAACTTGATAATAAAACCCACAGTGAGAATTTGAAACAGGTACTTTTGATCTCTGGACCACAACAGGCTGTGGTGGTAGCCTGAGGAGTTTGGGTCTAGCTCCATGATGCCTCAACAGACACGTCAAACCTCTTCACTTGCTGAAGAGCTAAGCAGAGAGGGATGCATGTTGAAATCCTGGGATCCAGAATGTGCCCTGTCTCTTCTTTGGCACTCTGCTTTTTCCCCTGCATGTCAATAAGTGGAGTGAATTCCTTTTCACATCTTGAAAGACAGAGAATAACCAGATTATCCTGAAACTATGAAAAATAGCAATCTATGCAAGTCAAAGATGGATGGATAGCAGATTAATCCAGAGTGATGGCTATTTTAAGCCACAGTAAATTCTAAGAATGTTAGGAAGCATGTCCTTGAAAATCGGGATTTTCTAAAGTCTGAAGACGAAAGGCAAGAAGGGAGAAAAAAGGATATTGAGTTCAGAATCACATTAAAGAGAATAAAGGAAATCTTCACTAAGAAGAATTTCTGTCCTGAGTTTAATACCCTTTAAAACCTATAGTCATCATTCCTTTTTAAGTAGCAATCAGTTCTAGAGGATGTCAATAAAAATCATTGAATCTTGTACTAAATAATGCACTACTTGTTATGGTTTTGTTACAAGCCAGTTCAGTAATTGCTATTGTTACTAAGGTAGTTTTGTACTGACAAATTAGGTTAATGGAACTTTCAGTTAATACCCCAGCAGGCTTTCCTGCCAGCAGGTGAGGTAAACATTGGGAAATTAATTCCCAAATGCTCTGCTTTCTAGGGCCAGAGAGTGAATCATGTAGGTAGTCCTTTTTCCCTTCCCCTCCAGTCGAGGTGAGATCAAACAATTCCAGAGGGAGTAAACTAGGAACAATTTAGAATGGGAGGGACAAAGCAGAGATAGGCAGTTGGTGGTCACAACCAGGAAAAGGAATTTACTTCAGTAACTTGACATAATAATGGTTATTTGGTGCTGCTTCTCTGCTTTGCCTAATATTCATCTTTAGCTGGATTCTGCAACTTGCTTTATTTCCACTCCAGGATATCCTGTACCTTCATAACTCTTTAGAGGAGGTAAACAGTGCCCTAGTGGCATACCAGAGACAGAGTGATCTTAAACTCGAGGGGATGAATGAGACACTCAGTAATCTCACTCAGAGAATCACCCTGATAGAAAGCAATGTGGTTGCTCTGAGTGAGGTAGAAAACACAGCAAACCTGACCTCCAGCATGGTAAGCCTTTTCAGATCTTTTGTGACATGTTTTGTGTTGCACTGTTTTATTTGTAGCTAGATGGCATTCCATCACCTTTGAGAACAGTCTTCTGGCATATTTGAGAGACTACACATTTGTACAGTGCTTAGTCCATGTCTCCGTTAATCTTTACACTACGTCTATGATGGAAACAGCACAGCGGTGCTAGACCAGATTTGGAAAGGGAGATGTGGAGGAGTCAGATTGTTTGTCAAGGCCTCACCACAAGTTGTTGACAGAGATGACAAGTTTATGTTACCAGTGCCCCATCTGGTAGGGAAGTTCTGATACATACTTCCAAAGGATGTCTTGTTGATCTTTTCTAAGTCATTAAAGCAGGAGCAGTAACGGTGACAGTTACCAAAAATCTTTTGCTATTTCTTTCTTTTTTGGTGGGGGAGAGTGCTGGGGAGTGAATTCAGGGGCGCTCAACCACTGAACCACATCCCCAGCCCTTTTTGTATTTTATTTAGAGACATGTTCTCACAGAGTTACTCAGAGTCTGGCTTCTGCTGAGGCTGGCTTTGAACTCATTATCCTCCTTCCTCAGCCTCTTGAGCCACTGGGATTCAAGTCATGCGCCACCATGCCTAGCTGTCTTTTGCTATTTCTTTAAGCCTGTATTTGGCTTTCAGAATTATCTTACTTCTCTCTGCATGTTCGGGGGAACCTTTTGCATATAATATCAGGAAATCCATTTAAAACAGATCAGGTCAGACCAGCTCAACTTATGAGGTTACTGAGTCCAGTCCCTCATTTTACATATAAGGAAATGAAGTAACCTACTAAATCACTGATGCCACCTGACTCGGCAGTTTGCATGTTCTCAATGAGTAGAATGTGGTTTGTTTTTGGTTTTGTTGTTGTCATTTTTTATTTTGTTTTAATTACCTTGTACATACATTGTGCTGGGACCCCTGTAGATTATTTTCTTAACAGCTGTAGGCCCTACCCTTAAAAGATTTCATACATATTTTCATAAAAATATGAAACCAAATACAATAAATTATACTATAAATTCAAGTAACCACCAATGCTGGAAGCAAGCCAGCACATAAAGTCAAACCCTGGCAGATGGCAAGGAATGTTTGAACTGGCTCTGCCACAGTGAAGCCTTGGCAAGTTGCCTGGATATGGCTTTGAAGGGTGGAATAGGATGACCTGTCCTCCACTTCCCCTTCCTGCTTTACAGAGGTGTGTAATTTACTACAACGCTGTGAAGATTAAAGGAGCCCTATTTTTTTTAAGACGCTTTTGAACTCAGCTAATCTAAGTAGGAGCTGAGACCCTTGAATGATTTGATGAATGTTATACCTTGAAGGTTTTCAAGGTTTATTGTGAAAATACCCTCAAATTTCCTGTACTATCTCTGCTTTCCCGTTTCATTTTTCTCTAACACAGAAAATTGATAATAATACCCATCTGTTCTACTACTTCTTCCAAGGGCATCTTACCCTGCCTAGATCTGGGTAAAAGTTCTGTCACCTTTTATACTTCCAAGTTTTAAAGTTTGTGACTGAAACAACTAGAAACACCAGTTTCCACTTGGTCCCTCTGTAACCTTCTTCCCTCACTCTTCCCATTTCCCCATTCCTCTGCCATTTCTCTCCTCTGCCATTTCTCTTCAAAGTGTTCTGAGATCCTTTAAATGAGTTTGACCATTTTTTTAAAAAGTGCTAGATGTCATTCAAGTTTTAATGTTTATCTTTAATCTTTTCCTCTTATTCTTTTTGCCCTCTAAGATGAGTGATAGAGCTGCCATTCTGAAAAGAGAGTCTTTGGATCAAGTGGCCAACAGAACAGATACCATAAAAACCCAAAACATAAAGGTAAATAACAGGAGGTTTACCCTGAAGTAAAAATAAATGCATCAGTATCTCTCTGCTTATGACATGCTACTGTCTTCTTAAAAGGAACATTTTGGGGGCTGGGGTTATGGCGCAGTGGTAGCGTGCTCGCCTAGCACACGTGAGGCCCTGGGTTCGATCCTCAGCACCACATAAAAAATAATAAAATAAAGATATTCTGTCCACCTACAACTAAAAAAAATGTTTAAAAAAAAAAAAGGAGCATTTTGGTCACATGCTAAAACTTTAAAACAATTAGTAAATTAGTATATTAGTAAATAAATGAATATTGTATCAGGTACGTATCTTGTGCCAAAGCTGAGAGGGCCACAGTGAGCAAGATAGACATGTGACCCTTATTCTAGTGAATCAAAGTCCATCAGTCAAAAAATCTTTGACATAGAAGTGCACAGATAACTAATCACACAGTGTGAGAGATGGTATAAAGGAAATATATAGGGTATGTTGAGGGAGTTCTAAGAGATCAGGAAGACTTCCCTAGGGAAGTCTGTGGAGATGGAGCAAATGAAATGACTTAAGACAGTCATTTATCTATACTAATGACGGCGGACAAAGATAGAGATCATCTAAAAATGGTGTCTAGCCTCAAAATCATTTCCCATGTTTAGATTGCAGTCTTAATAACATTTATATATTAATACACTTAAGTGTCAGCCAGTTCCCTTCACCTTGTACCTTTCCCTTTTTTGTTCTACCCAGACATATTGTCAAGATAAAATAAGCAATCTACAATATACTTTGGTATCCCAGAAAAGCTTGATCATAGCATTCTCTATTTAGAGTGTTGTTTAATATTATAAATCCTGGGCTAAGATAAAGGAAAAACCAGGAAAATTGTTACTAAATTACTACAGTGTCGTCTGAGATGCACCTTGCATCTGAGAACTTCAGAGGATATGAGGTTCAGAGGAAACGAACTTGGAGTAGAACCACAGTGCAGGCAATTTTTGATGTAATGCTTTCCATCTTATTTTTTCATCCTTAGCACTTTCATATCATCTAAGTCATATATTTAACTTTTTAATGCATTGTAAGCTGGGCTTTTATTGAATTTTCTGCCTCTGAAAATTTTTTTAAACCTTACTTAGAGAATAAGAAAATTTAAGAACCAGATAGAAGTATTGAGCACAAAAGGTAAAACAGTTGTAGTGGTTTCAGCAATAGTTCACATTTTAACAGAAAATATAGACCACAACACCAATAATACACTTTTGCCTAAATTTCTTGACTTTACTTTCAGATCCTTTGTGTTTTTAACTGCCATCCCAGTGTACCAGTCTCTTTGTTCTACTTCATCTAAGCATTCTAACCAGATAACAGTTTGTCCTTACAATTCTTCAGTCATTTAATACTTTGTTTTCATTACATGGGTTCATATTGGAACTCCCTAAGTAAACAGTGATCTACTGTACAGTAACTATTAGGGTAGAAGTAGTGAAAAGAAGAGAGAAAAATAAATACCTATTGAATAAAGGAAATGTGAAATTTACTGATATTCTTTTTTTTTTTTAATTTTTTTTTAGTTGTAGATGGACACAATATCTTTATTTATTTATTTGTATGTGGTGCTGAGGATCGAACCCAGTGCCTCACGCATGCGAGGCAAGCGCTCTACCACTGAGCCCCAGCCCCAGCCCCATACTGATATTCTAATACCCATGAGATCAGGCCTCTCCTCGGTAGCATAAGCAGTTAGAAACTAGCCTTATAAAAGGCAGACTTCTCTGTTTTTATGATTAACTTTATGTATGCACCACTCTATAAATCTTCTAGGAATAAAGTAAAGTATAGGGCAAAAACTTTTTTAAAAGATGTAAACAAATAAGACTTTGAGTTAGAACTGTTGCAGCTCCTTTATGTTTCTGACAGTTGTTGCCATCAGTTGACTGTCACCATAGGGAACAGAGGGAAGTATGGAATACATGTAGTTTGTGTTCGCTGTTTTTGTTGTTATTGTTTTGTTATTTTGTTTGGCAGGGGTTGGGGTGGTACAGGCATAAAGCTGTGCCTCAAGTGGTCTGATCACAAGGCAGTGTGAGATATTTAGGACAGTTATTTAGTTAGTGTGATATAGCTCCTAAAAGTCAATACCCTTCTCATTTAGGAAATAGGTGTTGCATGGGTACCTGAGCAAGGGTACATTTTCTTTACTGCTGACCATGCATGCCTTCTCCCCATCAGCCAAATGTTCACAGCAAATCAGATCATCTGGAGCATAATGTTGCCTTAATGGTCTAGCCTCAAATCCAGCTAGACACACATCTACACTGAACAACAAAGATATCTCTGGTATTTGTTCATTTGCTCCATCAGTGCCTTTAGAGGGAATTTTCTGAGGGTCAGATAACATAGTGGAGACTCAGGTGAGGTCTTACTTCTACTTTAAACCTTCTTTGATCTTTGTTTTTTTGGGCAGAAGGAAGACAGTCCAAATTCTCAGGTATCCAAGCTACGAGAGAAACTGCAACTGATCAGCGCTCTCACAAACAAACCTGAGAGCAACAGGCCTCCAGAGACTACAGACGAAGGTGAGCACTGGGCTGGCTTCTGAATATTTCACACAGGCTTGGGCAGCTTGCTCCCACACAGGGAGTGGGAAAGGTGTTTCAGCAGCACTGATCGAATCAAGTGAGTAATGCCTGAGCGCACCGAGATGAAGCTGATGCACTTTGCTTTCATTTAGAAAAAGCCCATTTTGTACATGATTTGTACTCTGGTCTATTAAGGGAAGAATGGGTAATGTTTAGCTGGAAATAGACTTCTCCATGCTGTCTGCATCCAATTATAGGCAAAAATGTTACTATCATAACATATTAAACCAGCCCTAAATGTTGTTTATGGGATTCTTCATTTCTGTATAAAATTTACTTAAAAATAAATTTTAGTCCTTCTGAAAATCATTAACATATAATGGTAGGATTATTGGATTAGAAGGGCACTTGACTTTGGGTAGGGACATAACTAATTAATATCAGCAGATGCATTTCCCTCCATTATGGACATAACAAAGGCACTAGACTGTTGGCTTTGACCTCTCCTCCAACAAGTATATTCAGTTTGGAAAGGCAATATAGCTTCCTTTGAATTCTTTTGGTTGGGAAACAGAACAATGGGAGGTCTTGTCCCAACAGTTGGTGCTACATAATTTTATGGTAACACTCTTATAGCACCAGCTTACCTGGTAGCATGTACTCCCAACCAGGTTTATTGTACATCTCCCCGGGTGTTAAAGATCTTTAATATCCAGCTTTTATGCTGTTGTCACTTGGCTTCTTAAACTCTTACCATCTAAACATGCATAACGCTAACTTGTACTATGGTTTGAGTATTCCTTATCTGAAATGTTTGGGACTGGAAATGTTTCAGATTTTCAGATTTTGTAATATTTGCATATATATAATGAGAGATCTTGGGTATGGGTAGTCAAGTCTCAATATGAAACTTATTTATGTTTCATATACACCTTATACACATAGCCTGATAGTTGTTGTGAGGGGTAGGGGGTATCCTTTTTTTTTTTCCTATTGTTTTGTTTTTTGCAGTTCTGGGGCTTAGACTGAGGACCTCACACATGCTAGGCAAGCACTCTGCCCTGAGCTACATCCCCAGCCCCTGATAGTAATCTTATGCAATATTTTTATGCACCTTTTTTTTGTGGGGGCTGGTGCTGGGGATTAAACCCAAGGGCACTTAACTACTGAGCCACATCTCTAGCCCTTTTTATATTTTATTTAGAGACAGGGTCTTGCTAAGTTGCCTAGGGCCTCACTAAATTATTGAGGTTGGCCTTAAACTTAAGATCCTCCTGCTTCAGCCTCATGAGCTGCTGGGATTACAGGCATGCACCACCATGCCCGGCCCACCTTCATTTTGACTGCGACTCATCACAGGAGGTCACGTGATATTTTCCACTTGTGTCAGTTGGCACTCAAAAAGTTTTAGATTTTGAAGCATTTCAGATTTTTTGATTAGGAATGTTCAATCTATATAACATATTCCAGCAGGACTTCTACTTAAAAACTTAATGTAATGTAATCTTGATTCACTTGTCTATGGATCTCTCAGTGCAACCCTTTAACTTGACGTAATCACTCTCCTGCTTAATTCTCAACAATTTCTCTTAAATTAAGTACATAGCAATTGCCCTAAAAGGTGACCTTTGATACTAGTTTAATTGGGTGTTAGATCTGATTATACTAAAGCATACGTGTTTGTTACAGAACAAGTACAGAGTTTCACATCAAAGCCATCAGCATTGCCAAAATTTTCACAATTTCTTGGAGACCAAATTGAAAAAGCTACCCAACTAAGGCCTGTCTCCCTACCAGGGATTTCTAGCATTGAAGGTAAATTTTTATACTTTGGGATAATTGTGGGAATGTTTGAAGTAATAACTTTAATGTTTTTTAACTTATGAAAAAATACATCTAACATTTATTGGGTACTTCCTATGGACACTTGATATGTATCATGTCATATAATCCTGATGACTATCCTGTGAACATAAGTATTCATGCATTATGCCCATTTTACTGATAGGGAAACTGTCTAACTCCAAACAGCAAATACTTGGTTAAGGCAGAATTCATGCTGAGTCTGTATGACACCAAAGCTTGCATTTTTAACTTGTACACTGTCTAGTTTCTCCATTAATGTTTCTTGTGAGCTTCATTCATTCACTAAGTGCCTCTTCACACCACATACTTAGCAGTGAGGATACAGTATAAAATGTAGTCTCACTTTCTTTCCTCAAAGATTTTACAGTATAGTGTAGAGGGCAGAAAAGCAAATACAATATTGTGAGATTAGTAAAGTAAAGTAAAAATTGACCCAGTTGTTCAGGGCCTTCCAAAAATGAGGGGACTTTTTCTGAATATTAGCAAAACAAACAATAGGAAGTATATGATTCACAGAAAATATATATTTGCATTATTTCCAGTAGTATGTTCTACTCATTGTGATGTTAAGACCTTTTTGTATTTGCTAACTCCCTGGAAAATCATCCATTCCTTCCACCTACCTTTCTCTTGCTCTTCACTTTAGCTTAGATACCATTCCACCAGGAAACATTACCTCCCAGGACTGGAGTAATCTCCTCCTATATGCTGCTATTTGAGTTTGCCCATGTTTAGCACACATCACTCTTGTGATTTTCTGGGGTGATGTAAAATGTAACTTCCGTGGCCATAGTTCATGTAGTATTCACTCCCTAACCTCTAGCACAATTCCTGGTACACACAAATATATATTAAACAAATGAATGTGTTACCCACATGCTTTAATTAATGCTTAAAGCATAGAACATTTACAGATTTAAATCTCCATTTAAATGTGAGCACTTTTTTTTCTATCCCTGATTTTTGTCCTGTTTTCCAGGGGCAGGGCAGAGAGTATGGCATTTAAGGGCAATGTACGTTGTCTCCCCACTCTCCATTATTATATTAAGAACCGATGAGTATGAATGGAGGAAAGACTGTTCAATCAGATTAAAGAATAGCAGTCTGAACATTTGCACTTCAGTCTTTAACATGGGCCTTAGATACTTTTGAAATGACCCAAAGTGGCAATTATTTTTATTTGAATTCTGCTACAAAATACATAGCATGTTAAACTTACAGTACAAAAAAATATATATATATATATACACACACACACACACATATATATATATATATGTGTGTGTGTGTATGTATGTTTTTTCATCTAGCCACTTGGTGGCAGGCATGGGGAAGAAGTATCCTGCTTGCTTTTCTGGCTTTCAAAGAACTTTTGAGGTTTTACTAGCTGCATTACTGGGCCTATGACAGGACTGAGTAGTACTATTTACAAGTTGTTTTACAAGAACTCATTGTTGCACTGGACCTTGCACTGCAATGGTTTTCCCTCCCTTTCGGACATTTTCTTTCTTTCTCGGTACCAAACAGCAAAAGGCCCATTGAATATAAGTGTAGTCTTAAATAAATGAAGAGGAAAAAAAAGAATTTAGGAAGATTTTTAAAGAAACATAAGCCACATTGACCTTCAGTGTTAAAGCCTAAATCTTCTATTTGACTGTGAAGACAAAATGCAGTCCTTTTAAGTGTTAGGGTATTGATAGAAATTCTCCAATCCTGTTGGCTGAAATAGTGCCTCAGGAATGAAGAAGTTACAGATCATCAACCATCCAATGAGAAAATACCACAATATATCATAATTCATTTTATAGACTAGCTCCTATCAAACAGACCTCCACATTCCTTCAACATAAATTAAAATCTGGAAAATCGAAAGGGAAGGCCCTGGACAGAGAAAAAGTCAGGTCATGTATTTCTCCCATAACTATCTATCACTGCTTTTATTTTGGGGGGACAGTGTCATATAATATTCCTCTTATTTTTATAGAATCGAAAGTTAGTCTTTCTGATTTAGTGAAATCCTATAAGTTTCTAGAAGCTAATCTGCAAAGTAGCTTTCTTTTCAATGCTTGAAGAACTTACTCTTCACTGAATTTCTGTATAATAGACATATACATTTTTCATAATTTCTTTTTGACAGATCTTCAGGATTTATTCCACAAGACTGGCCAGGATGTGGATGGGAAGCTGACCTACCAGGAAATCTGGAACTCTCTAGGTTCTACCTTGCCAGAACCAGAGAGCTTGAGAGCATTTGATTCCAATGGAGATGGAAGATATTCATTCCTAGAGCTGAGAGTAGCTTTAGGTGTGTAGCCTCATCAGACATATTCAGGAATGGATGTGCACCCTGGACTACCTAAAATCTACTTACATAACAAAAACAACCCATTTACACATCAGCCCTCTAGTCCTCTAAACTATTGTAGCAGACACATTGCCACCTTCTAACTTGTTTGAAAAGCTATATAAAAGTTATTTTTTTAAAAAAAGAAAACCATTTTCCTTATAATCTGATGTTCAGAAATCTATGATTTCCTGAAACCAGTAATATCTTACATTTTAAAATTGCCAGGAAAAGAATAATAAAGCCCTCTTTTTTTTCGCCTTCCTTTTTTTGAGGGGAGGAGACCTTATCTTTTAAAACTGGAAAATGTATATAGAGAGAGAATAAGCCACCTTTTATATTTCATATAAATTTGCCTTAAATAGCTGCACTTTATAGAGACTCAGAAAATGTCTTGTCTTTAAAAGATAGGCCTTTTCTGTTTGTAAATATTTAAAATGAAAGAAGAATTGTGCATATGGTGTGGAAAGTAGAAAGAATGATTTTGAGCAGGATGTGAACAAATGACTTATTAAAAAATCACTTATCTGATCTGGGTAGCAGCTGAAACTATGTTCACATATACTTAACTCATCCCTCAAAGGCCAAGGTGCTGCTCTGGGGTTTAGCCTGCAGACAGGGGTATTGATTCAGGGACTGGATGCTGTGAACAGTGCCAGCTTCGAGGTTAAGAAAGTTGGTTTCTGAGTGTTTATTCCTGTTTCCTCAATGAATCCCAACATGTGAACCAGAAAAGTCTTGTCGGGGATTTTTCTCATTTTTAAACCTCTTTAGGGTTTAGGAGTCTAAAAAGTTATCCAGTGGGCAGCTACATCTTCCCTCAAGTGAGTTAGATTGTTTTCCCCCAGCCACCTACACAAGTCTGTCTTAAGGCTGTAGCTGGCCCCTGCCTTCAATACCATCTCCATTCTGAATGTCAAAACCTAAGTCCCTAGTCACTGTCTCAGACTAGCCACTCAGCATTAGAGGAAAGGGGTACATCGACTTTTAACACAAGAAACTATACCCCTTGAGATTTTACCTGGGAGCTAACCAAGAACCTGATAGGTTTCTTGGTGAGATGACTAAGGCCAAAAAAAGTTGTGAAATGGAATGTGTGAAATCATATTGCTTCCTTACAGATATCAGCTCAGAAGTAGATAGAGACTTTCTGTCCAGAGAATGACAAACTGTAGCTGGCACTATAGCAGGAGCCTTCATATGATGATAGCAAGTGCAATACTTCCCCCTGGCACAGCAGGTCCCTGGACTGGAAGGAGTAGTAGTACCTCCCAGAAGCAGTCTTTGGGCAACACAAAAGAAAAACTTACAAAACTTAACTTCACTGTAGCCAAGTCAGGGAGAAACTAGAGGAGCTTTCATGGCTCCAACTTCTCTGGTAGAGTTCATTTCATTTAACTTTCTAAGTTGACCTGTGAGTCAATGCAACCCAGTACCCTTAAACATGTACCCTTAAACCCTAAAACCTGGTTTTTTCTTTACATAACATTCAGCTTGGTGTTGGCTAACCTTACATTTTTTTCTAGAAGTATTAAAATTCAGTTAAAGCAAGACAATGTCTTTTCTAATATGTGTCTGCTTGTCATTATTGCTTATGTTTCTCCCTTTTAAAATGTTTTTCTTTAACATTTCCCTTGCCCATCTATATTATTTCACTTTCATGGAAAGGTTAAAATATAGTTAAAATTAGCCTGGCACTTTAGGAAACTTGAAGATAATTTTTTGCTCTTCTGGCTGCTTCCCATGCCCTCCTCCTTTTTAATATATACACCTTTACAGATTTTGTAATAACCAAATAAAGTTCTAGCAATAAATTGAATTATACTGCTATGTTTGTATATACTGTACCATAAATAGTATGTCTGTACCTGGAAGGTATTTTTTTGATAACTGATTTATATGAAATATACTTGAGGGTAATGTAGCTTGTCCTTTTTAGTTTCAAGTTTTTACTCATAGGCAGATACTTTCGGGACACCTTAACTCTTTGTAGTATGTACTTTTCTTTTACATCCAATAGCTACATCCATGGAAAACTCAGGTTCTTTTTTTCAGTTTCTCTTCTGTTCTTCCCACGTCAAGCTTGTCTGCCAGCATCACCCCCGAGCTGTGTGTAGTGCCAGCCCTTCCCCTGCCAAGTCTGCCAGAGGCACCCATACTACACTCAGGCCTGTGATACCTTTGTCATCCTGCCTGAGAAACCACCATGTCTCTCAGACAGAGGTAGGTATCTCAGCTTCCTTTGTTCGAGTCAAACAGACTCACCAGCCTACAAGCCCCAGAAACCTATCACTTAAGTGTTGATTTGGGATTTACATCTGTATGCTCTCCTCACTTACCCATCCTGTGCCTTGTGTTGAGCTATAGTCAAGCCTCACCTGCCGCATTCTTAGCTCTGTGAGAAAGTTCAGGTAGTGGTATGAGTCTGGCTTTGATTTTAAATCCTTTTACCTATTCAGCCTGGCAGCTCCTATTGCTTCTGTCCTTAGTTTCCCAAAGCACTACTTATTGATCCTTTTTATTCTGTTGATTTTATATATATATATATATTCATTTATATGTACATATATATGAATATATACACATTGAATATATACACACATATATATATATAAAAATCTGGCATAATGTTTACTTAAAGAGCCTCCCCAGGGGCTGGGATTGTAGCTCAGCGGTAGAGTGCTTGCCTCGCATGCATGAGGCCCTGGGTTCGATCCTCAGCACCACATACAAACCAATAAAATAAAGACATTGTGTCCATCTACAACTAAAAATATATTTAAAAAAAAAAGAGCCTCCCCATAAGTCAGAGGCAAACAGGTACTGTAGAAAGAGAAGACCCAAAGGAATAAAGTGCCTGTTTTCAAGATGACTGCAGAGTACCTGGCACTCAGGAATGGGTCTGAGGCAACAAAGCTGAGGAGTGGACACCCTTCTCCTGCTGCTGACTATTTTGCATTCTGCTGAGGTTTCCTTTCTTTGCAGTTTCTGGACATAACCCCTACAGGCCCCCTTGCTGGTCCTGCTGGTCACAGTTGAGGATTTTGACTATGATGGGCTCATACTCGTAATGGCCTGTTGAGTTGTTTTTAGTGACAGCTTTCGTTTGCTGCACACCTCATTGACTTGCTTACCAACACCAACTAGATGTGGTTTCTTTTATAACCAAACCAGAACACATTTGGGTATCCTGAGACTTTATAGAGCGTGTATTGTTTGTTATATGAACCTAACCTACCTTGTTTTCTCATATTAAGAAATGCAAATCTACTTTGTTCTTGTGGAGCTATTCTGGTAACATATAAGCAGTTTTGGTTCTGTTTAGAGAGTGAATTCAAGGTTTTCCTGACTCAATTTGAGCTTTATTTCCTATCAGTGATACAGCCATTTTAATTTATCTAAATAAAACATTTCCTTTTTCTCTCACTGTGTCTTACTAAAGCCTCCCCTTGGTTCTTAAAGGAAAGAAATCTGCTTTGAAATCTTTGAAATCTTCCTTCCTTCTTTGAAAGCAAGGGCTAACAGATGGTGGGCACAAAGCAGTGTTCTAGAATCTATCTTCAGAATTAGACTACTGGGCCTGAAGGAGTGAAGACTGTAGGTCTTGGGCTTCAGGGGAGGGGACAAGGTGAGGGAGAAGTGAGCCTCTGCCTCTGTTCTACCAGAGAAGATCCACTTAGTCCTGTTTTATATTTTGAGATACAAGATAATATTTACAAAAGGAAAAAAGTTCCACTTAACCTTTAAAAAAAAAATAAAAAAGCTTAAAATCCATTGCTAGAGAAATATCATATAGATAGGGCTAGGGCTTTCTTTGCAATTGCTGGACCTAATCCTTTCAGCCCACACACAGGAAAAAAAAAAAAAAAAAAAAAGAGTTAACTACATGTTTACTAAATTCTGAGAATCACAATCACACACACACCACACTTCACAAAATAGGCAAAAACTGGCCCTTTCTCTCAATGCAGTCTACACTTTAGATCAAATATGGTAGGTGGGTTTGCTCATTTCCAAAGTAAATGGAGAAAATTTCTGTGACAGAACCAGGTTTTCTTATCTTCATACTGGAACCAAATAGCTTGTAATTATCTTTGTCTCACCTTTTAGGACCATTTCCAGAAAGTATAAAAATTATTAATATTCCCATGCGGTAGAGTGACAGGGGACTCAACTTTTGGGCAGCCATAGATTTTTCTTAAGATACATGCTATGGGTGTATTTCTTTGTATGATTTTAGGAGACACTCACCAGCCCTTCCTCTAAGCCAATCTGTAGACCAAGCTGATGACATTCCATACACACTAAAGCATTCACCAAGTATGTTTTAACAAGACATGATTTGGGAAGGGATACCATGAAAGATCAGGAACTGGAATGCCAGGCAGATGTAAATTAGAGAACTGGCTCAGCAACAACAACAAAAAAAAAATGTATATATCCTTGGAACCTGTCTTTTCTTCAGTAAGAGAAGAATCATTATAGCCATTTTGTAGGGTTCTCATATTAAAAATAATGTACAGAGACAACCACCTAAGAATCAAACCATCATAGATACAGTCCATAGTGTGGTGTGGTTCATGGTCCGCATGATGACTTGTTTGGCCAGCAGCATAGCCACTGTAGACTGCCATAGCTGTGTGCCCTCAGCAACTGTCACTCTGTGACAATTGTACTTCCCATCCTGCAGAACAGCAGTGCCTTTGGGGACCTAGGCCAGGGACTTGCACCCATTTGAGGGAGTTGAGCTCATCCACGAGTATTGGTTCAATATGTCTCTTCAAACCCAACCTCCAATTCTCATTGTATTGGTGAAACTTGTGCCCCCATCAAACAGGGGAAGGACATTGACCTCCTAACAGCAAATGAAACACAAAAGACTGACTTTTCAAAATTCTTTAATAATGTAATGTCCAAATGGGCTCTGACCTCTGTGTCGATATTACTTTCCTGAGGTTAGCTCCCTTTTCTGATACCCCTGGTACCTGAAGCTCCCACTTTCAGTGAGAGGAGGGTACAACTCTGAAGCAAAAGGCTTTGCATTGAAAGAGTTCACCCCATGGGCCAGTGTGGGAAGGGAATAGAAGTGGACATTCCTTTCAGGACAGATGGCAAATGGGTAGGAGGCAGAGTAGTTCAGCATGGGAGGTAGATTGTGGAGGGGTGAGGCACAAGGTGTCTCCTAAAAGATAACTGAGCATGGGGATCTGGTCCTGTGCTGTGGCATCCGGTTAGATAAGGGCTGCTGTGGGACCACCAGAGCAGGCTGCAGGGGAACAGGGGCCTCTGCCTTGGAGCTGCTGCCTCTGGCGGCATAACACCTACCTTCAGGAGTGTCCAATCAGCCGGGCGCGGTGGCTCAAGCCTGTAATCCCAGCACTTAGGGAGGCTGAGACAGGAGAATCATGAGTTCAAAGCCAGCCTCAGCAATGGCGAGGCGCTAAGCAACTCAGTGAGACCCTGTCTCTACATAAAAACACAAAATAGGGCTGGGGATGTGGCTCAGTGGTCGAGTGCCCCTGAGTTCAATCCCCAGCAC